>ML834895.1:34213-52997 GCA_009831015.1 Picea engelmannii
TTCCAACTCATCGGCTCAACCATCTCACACTCCTGTGAGTGTTGCTATTTTGGGATCAACTTTACTTGGTTCCACTTTGCTTGGGTCAAATACCCAAGGCCATCCATCTTTTGGTTCTCCTTCGCAAGGAGGCAGGAGTCAAACTTTTTATCAAGGGAGAAGTACAAACCCACCAAATACCTCTCAAGGAGAATTAACCCTTCACCAAATCTCCTTATTCCATACTTGATATCCCTCAACATTCTTGATTTAACCAAACTCACAAATGATCCCATTTTGCATGACGACACTTGGCCCAATATGCCTACAAAACTACCTTCAGATATTCTAAAGTTTGAAGGAAAACCAGAGGAAGATCCCGCCAACCATGTTATGAACTTCCACTTATGGTGCTCTTCAAACAACATCATGGATGATTCCATCTGCTTAAGGTTATTTCAAATAACTCTCATGGGCTCATCAGCCAAATGGTATGTGGACAAAAATCAGGGTCCCATGTGACCTTTGAATCATTGGCCAAGGCATTTTTGTCCTTTTTCCAACCACTAGTTCGTCATGATACTGGTTTAGAACTTCTCTCCGAGTTCAAACAAACCACGACTGTCCATATAGCCAACGACATCCATGAATGGCGTTGACGACGTAGTTTGTGTAAAGAAGAAACCACCAAAGAAAAACATCTCGATTGGTTTCTTAAATTGCTTGTCTATGTTATTGCCAAGGATGTAGCATCCACTTTTCCTCAATCAGAAGAGGAAGCCATCAGGAAGGCCAAACAGTTTGACCTCATCTATGCTCAATCAGGTTACTTATACACAATATTGCATGATCCACCCATACCCATACCATTTGGCCAGGACAAACCTGGGATGTCCCACGCTACACATGAGTTGATTGGTTCTGTGACCCATCTCAATCCCTACGGCCACCTGTCACCCACTTATGGTGCACATCAATATCCTCAGCCATATGGAGGGATGTCTTATTACCCTCCTCCCACTCACCAATAGTCATATCATGTCAGTACCCCTCCACCATTGGGTGGACCCCCACTGGTACCCATGATGCATCTGGTCTCTCAACCAAGTATGAGTTCACCCTCAACCCCCGCATATAACACCAACAATAGTGGAAGTGGTTCAACTTCCTACACGCCATATGGATCATCTCCATAAAACAATCCATACTTTCCTTTTCCTGGTCCTCCCCAGCCGATTTCTCCTCCACCGGGACAACCACATGTCGGCGTTAACTTTTTTCAACCCTCTCCCATTCAACAAGTTCATACTTTTGAACAATTGAATATGGAAAATCTGTTTCATTAGCTGAATAATGCCAAGAAAGGAAAAAATTGAAACAATAACAACCCACGACCAGGAGGAAATAACCCCCAACAAAACCGTCCCGTAGGGGGCAACCAGAAACAAGGCAACCAAAACCCCCAAGGGGGCAACAATAACAATCAACCACGACAAGGGAAGAACAATAACCTCATAATTAACTTCCCTTGCACTCTATGTGGTGAGTATGGACATTATACTCACCATTGCCCCCAAATCGTCGATTTCAAACGAATGAAATAATCCATGCACACGCAACGCCCTCCAGCGTCGCTTGGCCCTCAGAAGCCCCCACAACATTATTTGCAACCACCACCTCTGATTGTCTTGAAAAACCCTATTCCACACCAAGGTGTGATGAATACCCAACATGAAATAATACCAACCCCACCACAAATGGGGCAATATCAAAACCCAGGTCCCAATCCACCTGGAAATCCTGTCGATCGCAATATCCTCCTTACCAACGAATAAGATATTCTTCTGCAAACATGTGGTCATCAATACGGTGTTCCCCCTGAATCTACCCCAACCACCTCAGAAGCGGCTCCAGCTACAGCCAGACAACCATTGATGATTCCATGCCCTAACATTGAACCAAACCCCTGTGTACCTCGCATGTCGTTAAGAAGGAATGTACATAACCCTCATGCAAGGGAAGCCCATAATTATAGTCTGGTCGGAAACTTAGCACAGTCTCCTGCAACCATGTCTGTATTGGAGGTCCTCCAAACCTGTCCATATCAGCGAAAATCCTTGTTTTTCGCCTTGGGGGTAGTCGACCCAGCTGATACTCGACTTATCACCTTTGATCTCGATAGTGGATAACCACGCCTCCCCACCCTGGTATCTTTTCAGATACTAGTTAAGATCCAGAACATCACATTTCATTGATTCATCATCGATGATGGCACATCCACATGCATCATGTCCAAAGTAGTATGGAAAAAAATTGTGTCACCTCGTGAGCTAGTACCATCGGCCATCACCCTGAGAGCTTACGACAGTCACCCATCATCCCCCAAAGGGCTCTTCCAAAATGTCCCTGTAGAACTTGGGGGAAAAACCATGCTCATTGACATTGAAGTTATCGACTCCCCACTTTATTACAATATCATGTTCGGACGTAGCTACATGTATGTTATGAAGGAAGTAGCCTCTTTTGTGTTTCGAACGATGATGTTCCCCCACAATGGGAAAATCGTCACCATCGACCAACGTACACATTACGAGCTTAATCATTCCGCCAACATTGATAAAATTATCCTCCTTGTCCACACTAGCTCAGATGTTTTTTCAGTCATCGACACGGGTCCTAGAATATTCAAAGAGCCATCCTTGTTGGGAGCATATCATGGAGCACCACCTCTCCTACACCCTTCTATTTCAGCACAAGTGTGTGTCATGTCTTCTAATGGAACAGATATCAGAGACAAAACTCCTCTCACAGAGGCCCCTCCCCACATCGAAATTCCACCAGTCGAAGAACTATTACCTCGGGAGTTCCCTAAGAACCCCACTGCACCACTTATCCTGGATTCCCCCCCCCCCTCCAAGGGAAAATCCTGGTTTGGGAGACATTTCCCCAAGCCATTGTCCAAATTCCCTTTTTCTACCCCCACCTGGAGTCTAAGCATTCCAGTTAGTTGCTACTCTAACCCTTCCCAACATGGTTCTTCCCATCCTTTTATGGTATCTCCATCCACCCGCTATGGTTCCTACACCATCTATCCCTCCTCAGACAGAGGGATTACCAATGCAGATCCCCATATGGGCTCCCGCCACACCACCCCCACCCCCAACTAGCAACAACACCACCACCATTGGGTGCAGACAAAGAACGAACGATCCCATAGCTCCACTTCCTCCCATAGCTCAACCTCCTTGCGCACTATGTGAATGAGAAGGACACCCCACTAACAGAGGTCTTACCCTTCCTGAATTACACAGTCTTATCCATCTCCCTAAAGCAAACCCATTACTTTCCACTCCACCAAGTACATCCACCACTACTATGGAGTCCTCAACCACACACAAGGGATACGAACCAATTTTGCGTGCGCCATATGTTCAAAATATGGCCATTACACTCATCATTACTAAACTCTACCTCAATTTCGCCAAACACTAGCCGTAGTATGCCATACATCTTGGCCAGATCCCAATTAGTCACTCACCACGGAGGCTCACATTACTGACATTCGTTATGTTTCGTCGTCAGTCCTCGAGCGAATGAGGTACCATCCACAATATCATGACATTTGGTTTATGTCCAGCGAGCCATCGCACCCCATACACGATATACCGTCTACGTCCTCACCACTTGAGAACAATAACACTTACCCATTGACAGTTCCCCCTGTCACCTCCCAGGAGCCCTTGTATTCTCGCATTTTCCACTATGATGAAGATATCCTGGAGGAACTCACTACCCCCGATTTCCCATGGAATTCACTCCACCATCGAGAACTTTTCCTTTCACAAGAGGCCTTTCACCCTCCTACCCAAGCCTCCCTATGCGCAATCGAAACCAAGGATTTTATTCCTTCAGGGCATATTGACTGGTTCAAAAACCCTATCCCAGCCCCCAATGCTTTTGAAGAAGGCAACATGGCCAACATCTCCCCCAGCGTCAAAATTGACATTACCATTAAAGTAGGAATCATAGAATAAATCAAGATTGGCGCCGCATGCTCCACTGAAGAAATCATTTCTTATAAAGCTCTCTTTCAGGAATACCAGGATATTTTCTCGTGGTCATATACAGAGATGCCT
The DNA here is from genome assembly GCA_009831015.1 of Picea engelmannii. Taxonomy (NCBI): domain Eukaryota; kingdom Viridiplantae; phylum Streptophyta; class Pinopsida; order Pinales; family Pinaceae; genus Picea; species Picea engelmannii. The sequence goes on from ML834895.1 coordinate 38,329, forward strand.
AACCTCGATCCTTCTATAGTCGAACATCGAATCGACACTTGACCGAATATCACCCTCGTTCGTCAAAAACAACACCCCTCCACCCATCCAAATTTGTGGCAATCAAAGCCAAAATTGACAAGTTACGTGATGTTGGTTTCATTTACCCCATCGTGTACACTTCGTGGGACTCCAACCCTGTCCTTGTTAACAAAAAACAGGGAACTATTCGCGTCTGCACAGACTTTCATTATCTCAACCATGCTTGTCCCAAAGACAACTTCCCAACCTCATTCATCGACCAAATCATCAATGATTGTGTTGGCCATGAAGCATTGTCTTTTATGGATGGGTTCTCTGGCTATAATCAAATTCAAATCCACCCACAAGATCAGTACAAAATTGCTTTTACAACCCCTTGGGGTACCTTTTCTTATCGCGTCATGCCTTTTGGACTAAAAAATGTCGGTTCTACGTTTCAACGGGCCATGACCTATGTTTTTCATGATCTTGCTCACATCATCCTTGCTTATTTTGACGACCTCATTGCTTGATCCAAAAATCGAACCCATCATTTAGATGACTTATGTATCATTTTCCAACGATGTTGCCAATACAATATCCACTTGAACACCCTCAAGTGCGTCTTTTGCATCATTGTTGGATGCCTACTTGGGTTCATCATCTCCCAACACGGCATCACTGTGGATCCCCTCAAGGTCCAAGCTATCACAAAAATTCCACCACCTAGGAATTTACGACAACTACAGAGCCTACAAGGCAAAGCCAACTTTTTACGTCGCTTTGTCCCAGACTACGCTACTTGCGCACATGGTTTTCTCCGCTTACTGCGTCATGATATCCCATTTCGATGGGACGAACATGCTCAAACATATTTTGATGATTTGAAAAATCCACCCTATCCAATGCCCCTTTGATTAGTCCCCCAGACTATGATCGCGATTACTTCCTCTACTTATCAACCTCTGTTGTTTCAGTAGTAGGAGTTCTCGTCCAATTAGGGGATGATGGGCGTGAACATGTGATTTACTACATTAGTAAAAACCTTTCAGGGCCACCCCTAAAGTATAATCATGATGATAAACTCGCATTAGCAGTTGTCCTCACAGTCCAAAAATTGTGACATTACATTCTGCTTCGAACTACCAAGGTCATAGCATATTCTAACCCCATGCAATATTTGCTTAGTCGACGACAGATTAATTGAAAATTTGTCCGATGGATCATTATCCTCCAAGAATACGATCTGGAGTTCTCTACTCCCCAAAGCAACAAATCTCTCGTCCTAGCCGAACTCATTACGGATTTTCCCTCGGATGCTAAAGCTTCCCCCATCAATGAGGAGTTCCTCAACGAACATTTCTTCTTCATCACCTCTGATGACCCCTAGTACGACGACCTCCTCGTCTACCTTCCTACACAGAAGTTTGGGTCTCATCTCTCTCGAGATTATCGTCAACGCATTCACCATCAGGCCCCCCGATACCTCCTCATCGGAGACATTCTTTATTGACGCGGGGTCGACACCATTCTTCGGCGATGTCTTACCATCGACGAAGCCAACATAGTCTTGAACGATTCCCACAGCGACACTTGCGGTGGTCACCTCTTGGGTAGGTCCACCGCCCAAAAAATCATTCGATCATGGTACTTCTGGACCACTTTGTTTCATGACTGCATCCACGTTTTCAAGCGATGCAACAAATGTCAGCTTTATGCAAACAAAGCACGAGCTCCACTAGCTCTTCTACACCCAGTCATCACAGTCGGCCCCTTCTGTAAATGTGGCATAAACTTCATGAATTTCCATCCTCCATCCAGTAATGGACACAAGTACATTGTCGTGGAAGTGGATTACTTTACCAAATGGGTCGAAGCCATGCCTAACACAACAAAGCGTTTTTTATTCAACCACGTCATTACTCGGTTCGGAGTCCCACGATAGTTAGTTTTCGATCATGGTAAACACTTTGAGAACAAGATCTTTGTGGAACTCTCCTCAAAGTTAGGCTTCACCCATGAGTTCGCCTCCCAATACTACCCTCAGTCCAACGGACAAGTCGAGGCGGGAAAAAAAGTCCTCAAAACCATGCTACAATGTATCGTCAACAACCATAAGACCACCAACTGGCATCATATGTTGTTTTCCGCGTTATGGGCTTATCGCACGACAGTGAAAACTGCCACCAGTTTTACACCGTTCCACCTTGTCCATGGGATTGAAGCCACCCACCCTATCGAGTGTGAGATCCCCACGTTACGCACTGCCATAGAGATCTTACCTGACACTGCTCCAATGGAACAACTCTTGCTGACCTTAGATTCACTTGATGAAGACCGTCGATCTTCATTACAACACAATGAGGTAGCTAAAAAATGATCCAAAGCCATGTTCGACCGCCACGTCAAACTTCGCTCATTCAATGAAGTAGATCTCATGTTAGCTTATGATATCGCCCACGATACTCTGGGCCATGGGAAATTTGAATCATTATAGCATTGCCCTTTCATCATCCAACATTGTCTCACTAAATGCGCCTACATCTTGGCCTCTCTAGAAGGATACCCTCTCAAAGAACCTGTCAACGGGTTGTACTTAAAGAAGTTTTATGCCTAAGCATAGCCCTCCTACCTTAGGTTTCTCTTTGTACACATTTGTAGATTTTTTAGTCTTCTTTACCACCACCACCCCTGGTGTCTAACCTATCACCTATGTTATTGACAGATGCATCATCCATCAGCCTCCCACATCGGTTATGCTGATGGTGCCAGCTAATGGACCCAGAATCTCGCTTCGGTCGCTTGGGCCCTCTATACCCCCTCACATATCCTACTCCAATCCAGTGGCATATTTTGGGCTCGACCAACAACAACCAAGTTGAATATGGCGTCGTCATTAGTCTCCTCGTCGAGGCCAATCACCGCTACATTCACCACCTTAGCATTCTATTAGATTCCCAGCTTGTCGTCCTGCAGCTCATTAATGTATATCATGTTCACGATCATTTCCTCTTTCACAAATACCTGCAAGTTAGACTCCTATATTGCAACTTCGATTCCATCGCATTTACACATATTCCAAGACACCTCAATCAAGTAGCAGGTCACATGGATAACCTAGTATTAGATTGGCATTTATCACATTAAAAAACATCATATACATCGCATCATACATCTGTCAAAACACATAACCATAGACATCATACGTCATAAAAACATAAAGCATAAAGACATGAATGATCCAAAATATATCCATCATATATATATCATGAAGGTCCCCATTGTTTTACAAAAAATATACATATACAATCACTTGTAGGTTCCTGAGTCCCCTCACCCCTATGAGTACAAAAAATGGGTATCCAATACCCTATACAAAACTGGGCCCATAAACCCATATACATACAAAATCAACACTCAAGGTGCCTCTAGAGCTCCCCCCTCGTGTCCTCTGTCAGTTGGAGGCACCCCACCACCTGGGGGCCCTCTGGATTTAGGATGCAACCGACTATTCATCGTTGTCGCCGCCACTTGGCGGATCAAAGTCTGCCACTCTGTTGGTACCCCCACACACTGGTCCATGACCTCTTCGTCCTAGATGTGGGCCCATATGCCCTCAGACACACCCTGCAGGACCCGCTCGAACCGTCATCGCAGATCCTCCAACATGGTTGCAACATCCCCATGTGGTTCTCTAGCTGGTCCAACACTAACGTCATCTCGTTGACGCCTCTGTCTGGCCCTCGTCTCTGCAAGATCCTGTCGAGACGGCTCTTGTCGAACCGACTCCCCAACAACCTCTGCCTCTCGTCCTCGGGGTCCCACATCTGCAAAACAACACCAACGATAGTGTCAGCATCCATATACATATATCATAAATTCTATCTATCCAAATCACAAAACATAAACAACTACAACACATAACTCTTTGGTCCCAGTCCTCCCCAAGAGGTAGCACCATATCCGGGTCCTGTTTGTAATCCATACCAGCATATGGATAACGAAGAATAAACTATGGCATCTGACGCCACACTCTCGCCACCGTGGTCGTGAAATAGTGGCCACCATCGCCTCCATGGAGGGCCAACACGTGTGCCCACCGCATCAGTCGCAGCTCTCGCTGCCCCGTTGGCTCTTAAAGAATCCTTGGGCACAATAGAGGCATCCTCTCCAAAAACCAGCCCACTAGCATAGACTTGAATTCAAAGTCACTAGAGTCGGCTCGCTGACATCGGTTTAGCTGAGACATAATCTTGGTGTGCATCAACACACCTCATGCAAACAGGTCCCCATCCAAGACCTACTCCACCACTCTCAGTTGACCACCAGTGATTTGTTGAGTACCCAAGGATCCGTAGATCCTCACCACCATCGTTGTGATGCACTCAGTCAAGAGGTCACCAATAGCCTCGATAAGGACGATCGAACCCAACATCGGGTTCAGCCCAGTACAATGATGATCTGTCATGGTCTCCACCCGATCCTCCCTGGGCAGATGGGGATCAACGGCCAGGGCCATCCCACGAAATGGAAGCCCCGTCAAGCAGTACACATCGTCTATAGTAGAGAATGTCAGTCGCTCCCCCCTCACAATGAAGCACTGCAAATCAATGCTCCACATCCTAATGAGGAATTGTAGCAGGAACTCTTGCGATCGTATCAAGGGGCAATCAAAAAAATTGAGCAACCTGCAGGCTGCCAAGTGTCTTCGTACGCACGGTTGCTCCCTCATAGCCTCTCGTAACCAGTCTAAGTCATGCTCTCGCCACTGGACCGGAACCGAGCTATATTCTCTGTTGATCACATGCATCCACATAGAAACATATGATCATCCTCATAATCCATCAAAAAGCATAAAATATAAAAAAATCACCACCCCCTTAGCCTACCTACAATGCGTGGTTTTCCTCCAGACAGTTATGCACACATGCACACTTGTTCTTTACATAGTTGTGCACTAATGCACAACAATTTGAGATACAGTCGTGCATGAGTGCGCAACTTTCAGTTAGACAAGTGCGCACCTCATGCACGCATGCATGTCCCACCCTCGTGCCCACATGCACAACTGCCTCAAGGATAGTTGCACATTATGTGTGGGAAATTGGGTTATACTCGTGCACATATGCACAGGTATTCCCTCTTTTTCTGCGCACTTGTGGGCCCCTAACCTTAAAACCTGTTGTATGGCCATGCATACAACCCCTACCTACCAACTATAAAATTCACAAGGTACGGGATGATAGGGCCACTAACCTGTCTCTCGCCACTCCTGGATCGGTAACCTCATGCTCCCGCAATCTCGTAATCTCCTCACAACTATCTCGTCAACTCCGCAATCGTGACAGGTACAAATGAGGTGGCATTGTGGGCCCACCATCCATATATAGCCCCTTTTGCCCAACTTCCACACTCTATTATAGGAGCACAGAGCCTTCGTTTTCCAACCCATTCTCAGCGACGAGATCCTAATACATCCATCTATATATTCACATTCCTTGGGTCATTATCTACACTTGGCCCCAGAGGAGCATTTTTCTCACGCCACGTTCAGGTACGCATGCTCACTTTCAGTTTTAATCAAATAGCCATCATATATTCTTTGTCATCAGATATTGTTCATATTAGGTATTTGGTTTCTTGTGTTCAGCTACTTGTTCAACAAGCTTTACAACCTCTTCAGGTATATGTTCGACATTGACATGTAATTATTCCCTTTGTAAATCAATTGCATATCCCAATTGTTGACGTCGAGAGACTAGAGAGTCACCAACATCAACATTTCAACCTCTCGTGGGGCTAGGCGAGAAGAGACAAGAATATCACCCTAGGCTTAAAGCCCCATACAAGAAAGCGCATTGAACTCCAGGCCAAATTTCCCTTAACCTACAGTCCAAGCATGGATTCCTTTGCCTTATAATTTTACTTTTGAACAATATTTAGTTTTTATGTGATTTTATAATTTATTAATTCTATGTGGAATTTATACATTTGAAACAACAAAATTTAAATCTAATAAAGTAAATGCAAATAAATAAATAAATAAATATTTGATTTATATTTGATTAACAAAAAGAAAAACTTTACAAAAATTGGAAAAAGTTAATTCCTAAGTGAAAAATTAAAGATCAACTTAATAAACAAAAGTTGATTTAATAACTACCAACAAATTAAATATAAAACATTAATTGAAAATGCAATGTAAAGGATTGTTACTTTAACATTCTTTTAATTAAAACAAAATTAATTACAAAAATAAAAATAACAAAAGTTCATACCTTTAAAACAACTAACAGAAAGAAATATGTATACACATCTACTAACCATAGTGTATTATGTTAATTTTAATTTATATATAAATAAATAAATAAAATGTATCTTGAATTTAAAGTGTTAAATTAATAAAGATGAGGAAAACTGAGGACTTTAAAGAAAAATCAAAGAGATAGTTCAGAGTGAGAAAGAAATTGATTTTCATTTAAAAGACTTCCCATACAAATTCATAAATTTTCGAAATCTACAAGTCTATGTGTAGACTAGGGCCAGGTATATGGTCTTTAGCCCCTCTAGACACAATGTACAATAGAAAGGCCAAGCGTGAAAAGGAAGAAAAGAAAGTTGAGCCAGAAGTGGAATGGAGCAATGAAGGCGAATCACAAGGAGAAAACCTGCATATAGAAACCGATTAGCACCAAATAAAATCGAGCTTTAATACAACAAACTAACAAGTAAACATTTACCTTATGAAGTCCAACAAGCTCATCATCGCTTTATCCTTATTGTTGCTTTGCAAGACCCCTTGCTTCCGACAATTCCGTCAATGTTGAAGATGTAAAAGAAGAATGGAATGAAGCAGTCCTCACAACACTCCAAGCACACCTCTCTCTGAAATTTCTGCCAAAGTTCTCTCTCAGAATTTTGTTTCTCTATTTTTTCTCCTTCAGAAAATTTTTCTTTAGAAAACTTCCCCATCAAATAGTTGCGCGTTGCTTCTTTTATACTTTTGATAACGGTTATGGTAGTAAAGTAGTTTTATAACCGAGTATTAAATTGTTCAGGAACTTTCTTAGTATATTATTAAACAAAACTAATTTGTTTCTTTGAACTTTTGTTATCCATGTATTAATTGTTTGTGTTTTCTCCTCTCTGTTCTTTTCTTCTTCCTCATCTGGCTCATTGTAAGGATTAACAAAAATGGTTACTCTAATGATTTTAATTTCTTCCAGAGGTCGATCATCGTCATCCACATGAACCTTATTTTTCATTGAAAGAGTAGTCAACCCACTCACTACTCGACCAAATTCTGCGTGCTTCAAATTAAGATGCTTTGCAGATTTATAAAGAATGAAAAATTGTGATCCATTAGTGTGAGGCTCGTTGTTTGCCACACTGACAATGCCCCTCTCAGAATGAAGCAATTTGGAATTAAATTCATCCTTAAATTTTTTTCCCAAATTGATTATCCTCCTCTTCTAGTTATAGTTGGATCACCACCCTAGATCATGAAATTTGTAATATTCCTGTGAAAAGCAACTCCATTGTACTACCCACATTCACAAAGCGTGATGAAATTTTCATACGCGCGAGAAGTTATATCATAGTGCAACTCTATGTGTGATATGAAGTTGAACATAACCTTTTTTATATTTTGCAGAATCAAGTTCAGTATTGGCAACAATAAGCTTGCAAAGTGCCTCCTCCAGGGAATTTTGCATTTCTGTCAACTTATGTTGAGCCTCAGTGCGGAACTGCCTCTCATGCTTCAAGTTCTCTTATGTTCCATCCTCCTGGGGAACTCTCCCAAAGCCTGCGATGATAATACTAACATTATCATGTGTAATTCTCTTTAGAGCAGTATTGGCAAATGTTTCACAAGCACATTGTATATCACGATGTTGTCAAAGTTGATTCTTAACAGGCTTTACTGCATCCGAACTATAGCATCTAAAAGTTGTCGGAGTTTGTGATAAATCGTGCTTCCTTTCCTAAGAAAGTGTCATTCCATTTATATCATGTTCACTAGTTTCTTATAAATCATCAACCTTTATTTATGCCAACTTGCAAAGCTTATATATAGATTATTATTAATAGAAGCTTGCTTATTCTATCTCCAATGTCCTTGTTTTTTGTTTTGAAGCCTCTCATATCCATTGTTCCAGTTCTCCAAGTCCGGATTTATATATTCACCATTTCTAAAAGGAACAACACTCTCGTCACAGCAACAGGCTGTTGAAAAGTTGCACATTGATGAATGAGAAAACTTGAGTAAAGAGTTTACGAGCTAAAAGTGGAGGTACATGATTTGCATGGAGTTTACTCAATAAAGAGTTCAGGATTTAGATAATACTATGCCAATGACTGCTCAAAACTTGTTGGGTAGATCCAATCATGTTTGGTGAACGTGATCCTTTACTCACGCTTGCTCGTGACATTCTTGGTTCTTGAATGCAAAGGCTAAGTAGTGAGCCTATATCCTTCTTCACATTCTCTCGAACTATCCCAAATATTTTTTCTATGATTTTTCTTGATAGACACTCACGCACATCTCTATGTTTCTAACTAAATCTCTCTCTTTTGCATGATGTATGCATTTGCTTAGAAGTATTGATTTTGATTCCACCCTTGAATTTTGATTGATAGTAGAATCCCTTTCTCTTCATCAACTGGAAAATATATCTTGCCTCTACAATCTTCCCCGCAGATTCATAAAGATCGATATCCGTCCTCTAAATTTTTCCATCGGGTTCTATACAATCTTGTAGATTTTCAAACAAGAGAATCCCTTCATGTGTGTGACCATTGCCATGGTATATCTTCAACATTGTGTTGTGACAACCCAAGTCACACTTAAGTCATGCCTTCCCTATCTCCTTGTATAACCTAGAAGCATCCTCAAAGAAGCCATCCTTTCCAAATGCAAAAATCAAATGATTAAAATGGACAAGTCCTGGATTTTCACATATAAAAGAGCTTATTTGTTTGCAACCTGTCCTTAAGAAAATGTGAGAGGAAGTGCTTAGTCCACAATTTGTATTTTTATATAAAGTCTCAAAGTGGAATAAGTATACAAGTGGAAAAGGTCACGATGACATAGTAATGTAACACATTTTTTCTTTTTGGCATAGGACAAATTTTAAGGCATGGTAATAATGTTATTCTTATAAAAGAGAGGTATGAGGATATCCCACGAGTGCAAAAATATGAAGGTTATGAGTGAGAAAATTGATAGTAGGTACTTTGAAACATAGTTCGAGAGCCATGACAGTTTCGACAAGAACCCTGCGCTAACAACTTGTAATGAATTTGCTTCTATGTGAATGATCATGTAAATTTCTTTGAATGTGTAGTGGTAACTCAGCCAGAGCGTCTACAACTTGCGCCAGAAATTGTAGAATGAGGGGGGAGCCTGGAAATGCTTTGTCAGCTAAGTACTGCTGACAAAAATCATCGTCAACAATTACCAACCAACAGAAGCGCGTCGCTTACAGTCCGGCGTGCAAGATTTAAACAATAACTTATGAATCTTGATTCTTTGCAGGAAAGGGGAAGGGAAGGGTAACAAAAGGACTGAGGGTGACTTGATGTGGAACAAGAAAAGGTTGATAAGGTTGGGTGGACCAGGTTATACAATAGTGGGAGACACGATGGAGGTCAAGGGATTCATGGATCGGGACTTCGTGGAATAACTCATGGAAAGTGGTAAGTATGAGGGGGTTTGGTCCTATTGTATAACCCGAAGGGACAACTCTTTAGATCTTGACAAAAATGATTACAAATATAGAAACCATTAGCTTGGACTCAGGTCAGATGAAATTTAGCGTAAAGGAATGTGTCACCTGCTTTGCATGCAGGTCTTATGATTTTGACAAATTTGTGCATGGAGGGACTGCCAAAATGCCAACCAACAGATGTGTACAATGCAGAGATACAATTAATCAATATCCAAAGGAAACGACCACCAACCTCCAAGACATGTCAACCAACATATGATTTTCCAGTAATGATGAAGGTATTGATTGAATTAGATTTAGGGTTTAGGGTTTGTACCTTAAAGGGATGATCCATGAATTCAAAAAACAAATTAGTATCATCTTTATGGACCTTTATATCAGGAAAAGGGTCGTCATGATGCAAAGAAGATTCATAACCTGGATTAGAAAACATAGGAATGTCCCTACAACATTCACTATCATAACAAGTGCACCTAGGAGGGACATGCTTGATGGTGTCAAGTTCTTTAACCTCTTTTGATTGAAACAAAGGATTAGCAAAAATTTTATACAAGTTAAGATCTTGATTGAACTCGTAATCATCTTCAAAAGAGGACTCCTCAGCTGTATCATTAAAGTCATGTTGGTCTACATCATTTGACCACTCATTAGCATTATCAACAAACAAAAATGCATCATAAATTGGTTTGACATGATCAGCCTCGATGTCTTTATCTATATAATCAAATTCACCATCGCATGCGTGCGGATAAAAGGATCGAAATGAAAGATGACTTTGGGATTGAGTTTTTTCATGAGGATTATGAAGGGTGATGTTTGAGATGTGAGAGTTGGATTGATCATTAAGGATCATGATATAGTCATAATCCTCTTCACATCTAAGCTCTTGACCACAAGTATTTGATTCATTATAATTAGGCCCTGAGAGAGAGGGATCCTGAGATATACTCCCAGCATGATTTGAAGATTGAGACTTGAGAAAGAACATGTGATCTTGTAAGCTCTTAATGACGGGAATTAATAAAGACAAATCCTTGTGTGAATCATAAATGCCAAATGAGTAACATGTTTTACGGATTTTCTCTTCGAAGTCAAGGAAAGTGGATAKAGCTAGCTCTAGGKTCTGAACATTCTTTTCTTCCAACCRCCATYRGTAAAGAGGAGGTAGAARTTYGTAGTAATGCAATAGGGMARCTAAGTTAGTAGGGMAAATGGAWGTAGGAATTAAAYTGTAYGACTTGATAAACCTAAGGTTAAATGTAAGAATGTGTTCATTATCCTTAACATGTAACTAATTAAACCTTTTAAGATGCTCATAAGGATTATCCAAATGCCCAAAGGTAGAGGTAAACCAGTAAGAAAGTTCAAACCAGGTAGATATGCATCCATCAGGAAGGCTGACAAATAAGGAGGCGGCATCTCCCTGAAGGGAATTCATAAACAACAACATGCAACTATCATTATTATTTATTCTGAGAATGGTGCAAGCATTTGAAAATGAATGAAGATGTTCAATCACCGTAATAGTTCCATCGCCATGAAAGAGAGGAAAATGATTCTTGAATTTGTGAGGTAAAGGATTAACCGGATGAGCGAACTTAAAGGGAATGGGCACAAACCAAGGGGAATTGTTTAGGTCTTATTCAAACTCAAACAGACCATACTTGTGAATGACCTTCCCAAGGTTAGTAGCTGAAACCATAGGGCTACAACCACCAAGCAGGGTTCCAATCGGTTGATACATTGAGGTCTAGGAAAGATAAAAATAAAATTGAAAGAATCAAAACAAAACCAAGAAAGAACCATTGAATGGTTATTCCCCAGTATGGTCGCCAAAAATATGTTGACGCCGAGGGACTAGAGAGTCACCAACATCAACATTTCAACCTCTCATGGGGCAAGGCGAGAAGAGACGGGAATATCACCCTAGGATTAAAGCCCCATACAAGAAAGTGCATTGAACTCCAGGCAAATTTCCCTTAACCTACAGTCCAAGCATGGATTCCTTTGCCTTATAATTTTACTTTTTAACAATATATAATTTTTATGTGATTTTATAATTTATTAATTCTATGTGGAGTTTATACATTTTAAATAACAAAATTTAAATCTAATAAAGTAAATGCAAATAAATAAAAAACATTTGGTTTATATTTGATTAACAAAAAGCAAAAGTTGGAAAAGGCTAATTCCTAAGTGAGTAATTAAAAGATTAACTTAATAAACAAAAGTTGTGTTAATAACTACCAACAAAATAAATATAAAACATTAATTGAAAATGCAATGTAAAGGATTGATACTTTAACATTCTTTTCATTAAAACAAAATTAATTACAAAAATAAAAATAACAAAAGTTTATACCTTTAAAACAATTAACATAAATAAATATGTATATGCATCTACTAACCATAGTGTATTATGTTATTTTGAATTTATATATAAAAAAGAAATTGTACTCTTAATTTAAAGTGCTAAATAAATAAAGATGAGGAAAATTGATGACTTTAAATAAAAATCAAAGAGATAGTTCAGAGTGAGTGTTATCTCCTCAAATAAATTGGTGGAGATTTTTGCTTTTGAGGTGATAGATTGTGGTCAAAAAATTATTTCTAAATTTTTGTAGGTAGTTTAGAGAGTCTATTTTTTGTAAATAAACTCAGAAAGAACTTTTGATTTGGTTTGGTCAAGAAAAAGACAGAATCTCAGGTTTCGGTGGTTTAGGTGAGCCTGAAATGCGTTCATTAACCACCGAAAGCCTTCGCTCTCGGTAGTTAAGAGGGAAAAGCAAAAGCGCGGTTAACTACCGAAAAGATTTCAACGGGAAAAATGAAAAGCTCGTGCTTTCGCACGAGCCAGTTGTCAATTGGCGCAATGATGAAAACATAACCGCCGAAAGTCCAGGGAGGTGGTAAGGTATGCATGTTCTTGTTGTATCTATCCGAAGATTGATACCCTGTTGTCGTTCAAACTGCATTTTTCATTTCAAAATTAAAGCTCGGAAAAGACACAGAAAACTCATGCGTGTTTCTCGACTAACAAAAATGATTAGTCACGTATCCCATCACCATCTCTAGTCACGAGTACGCAAATCCATTATGACCCCGATTAATCTCTAATTTGATCTCCATTTATTATCAATTCGAATCCAGGAGTCATTGAGACAGTCTTGAGCCCGTGATTTCATCAAGCAAACGCATATCTGAGATCATAATCTTGTTTTTTGTGGTGATTGTCGAGCACAGTTAGAGTTCAACAGATTGTTATCAAGCCAATTTTCATACCAATCAAGCCAGGTCGAGTTATCAGGTAGTTCAAAGCCCATACTATTTCAATTCAATTGTATATGTCACCGAAACTCAAAATTTTATGTGTATATTCAGTCAGTCTGTTGCCTGATCTCCCATCAATTTACCATTTTACTTGCACAAAGCCCTCACGAAAATGGCCAGGCAGGTCAAAGCCAAACCCACTAAGGTGGCAAGTAGATTGTCTCTTCAAGGAATCATTACTCTCATTGTTAAAGAGTCATTGAAGAAAACGCAGGTGGATTGGAACTACTTCCTCTTCTGGAATGAATTCCGGACTGATTGGCAACAGCAGGAGAAGGGTAAAAAAGTTGCCACTAAGAAGACCATTACTCCTAAAAACAGTCATAGAAAACAGAAGGGTATCTCACCACCAAGAGATCCGATAGAATCATCCTCTATTAAAAAGAAAAGAATCAAAAGAAAGTTATAGTTTGAGGGTGAGCAGACCAAGGACCCTGCTGAAGGAAGTAACCCTTTAAACCTACCATATAGTGATTCAGAGCCAGAACAGGAGTTAGCAGAGACACCAGGTAATGTACAGGCTGGACAAGTTGTAGAAGATCGTCCCAACTTGCCTTCACCAACTCCCCCAGAGGCACACAGTCCACCATTGGCAAAAGCCTCTTCAAGTAAGCCTAAAGCATCTAGGGCACGGAAAATCAATAAACTCCTGCAACAAGTCTATGAAATGGAAGTTTTGGAAAGAGTTATTAAAAAGGCAAATACAGACTTGACTGAAAGAAATGCAGAGCTTTTCAAAATAAACCAAAGCCTCAAAGAAAAGCATGATAAGATCAAAGACAGGAACAGGGTTTTGATAAGGGAGAACATGAAGTTGTACATGCAACTTAGGATTCTGAGGCTGAAATTAAAAAATTCTCAATCGACAACACAGGAGCAAACAGGTTTGGAAACTTTAGCCAACTTGGCTACAACCATGGTAGATTTACCAGAGTCTTCCACACAGCAAGTTGAAGTTCGCAGATCTGCACGAACAAGAGTTGCATCGTCCAAAAGACCTTGGACATTCAGAAAAGAATCAAGGTAATCATTTTTGCAAATTTTGAAGTTTTCTCAAAGCTGAAGTTTCGATGGTTTAGGCGAACAGGACGACTGTTCATTAACCACCGAAAGCAGAGCTTTCGGTAGTTAATCCACTCAGGAGTCTTCTAGGTTAACCACTGAAAGCCTGTCACTGCCAGAATGACCGAATTTTTGCCCAGATCAAGATTGTTTGAGTTGGAATGGTTTGAAACCTCTTCGAATGGACATTTGTTGAATTGTCAAGTCAGATCCAATAGCTATTTTTTATGGATAAGGGAAAGAAGAGGTGTTTCAATCATTTTTGGTACCTTTTACAAAGGCAGAAAATCAAGGTTTTTGCACACCTCAACAAATCCGAATTGTATCTCTTGGAAGAGTCATCACTCAGCCTTGGAAGGCTATTCTACACTGCACCATGACTCTACAGGATATGAAGACCATAAAATGTGGGATTGACCTCATTTTGAGGATCATTCCATATCTTTTGCAAACTGAATTTTGACTTTCTATCTTTAGTATATTTGATCCATGCTTTTAGGATCTCAAAACTACATTGTAAATCTATAAAGCTAAAGGTAGAAGATG
>ML834897.1:0-21579 GCA_009831015.1 Picea engelmannii
GAGGAAAGCATTTGCAAAATGCCAATGAACAAATCAAAGAATTCTAGGACTCCTTACATGATTTGGATAATTTGGTTCTTAATTTTCACAAGAAAATTGATTGGAAGGATAAATTTATTGAAGCACTTCAACTAAAATTAATTGAAAAGGAGTAGAAAATTTAGAACATGGATGATGCAACTTGTAACTCAAATAACCTCATACAAATGGTTGATGTTACTTGTGACACAAATGACTTATGGAAATGATAGATGTTACTTGTGACACAGATGATCTAATGCAAATTCTTGATGTTTTTTGTGACACAAATGATCTAATGGAAATGGTTGATAAAAATGCAATTAAATAAATGGTTGATTATTCCTTACTAGGTGATGAGATCGAATTATTCATCAATAGTGAATTGATGAAGGAAAGTTTTGTTGAAGATGGTTCACAAGTAGAAGCACTGAGTGATAATAGCATTAGTGAATGTGAATTCAAAGTTACAAAATAAAATATTTATGAAGAACATCAAGAAGTAAAAATGATCTTTCCAAGATGATTATCAAACCTTGGGAAGAATTTCAATTCAACAAGAATCGACATGGATTAGAATATGACAAGGACAATAGATCCACATTCTAGATTACTCCAAACTGATTTAGTTTGAGAGTGCAGGATTTCTTGATGAAAATTTGAAGGCTCCAGAAGTTAATGAAAATGATCTGGATTGTATAGGGAACAAAATGAAACACACATAGGAATATATCAAAGAGCACAATGATAGAGTGAAAACCCGACTTCTCTTAATGAATAAAATGGTAGAATACTGTATAACACAAACTGGCTAGAATGGTGGTAGCTTATCTCCAGATAGAGAGAGAGAGATGTTAGCTACACTCATTCACAAAAGCTAATACAAAAGGCCAAAAGGATGGCCTTTTAACATAAAGAAAGAACCCTAAAGGTACAAAACCCTAAACCTAGGAGGTGAAGGGCCAAAAGGTGTTTTTTAAATGCCAAAAGGTATTTTTAAAATGCCAAAAGGTATTTTTGAAACTCCAAAAGGTATTTTTGGACGTTAATTTCTACATCAATTTTTTGGGAGTGTAACTTTTGCATACAATCTTTGTTTGGTGCGCATAGTAGCTCATTGGAAATATCTAACTAAGGACTACAACAAAACAATATGGCCTAGGTTTATTAATAGGGCTAGGCCCTTGTCCCTTCTGAAAAAACATCGTTTAGAGCCTCAAAATGGCCTCGAAATTTTAGGACCCCAAAAATCATAGAAATACTACCAAGATGGAGAACCATGTTGAGTTAGTGGAAGAGGTGGGTGGCCACTGATATCCACTTAAGAATGTCAAGAATGTCAATAATACATTTGATGATAAAAATGTTGAGAATTTTTTTTTTAAATGTCAACATTATCATAGAGTTGGCCATATAGAGACAGAGTGTTTTGATCTCCATCCTTGTCTTCATTGTGGTAAGACAAATCATCATTTACATAGATGTCGAAAGAAGAAGAATGATAAAAATAAAAACGTTCATTGTGGTTGGATAAATCCTTGGAAAAAGAAATTAAAAGTCAATATGTTGAGTAAGTTTTATCATCAAGTTTAGATACATGTAAATACAAATTTGCATAAAGAAATCACAAAAGAATAAGGATTTCAAACAGTTGTCTAGATTAATATTTTGGGCATGATTGGGGCCCAATTCTACATGTCTTTTGAATTGAAACATGAATGAAAGAGAAATGTATTCTCTTGTACTCAAGGGGGGGGAGTACATTTATCAACTGAAAATGATTAGTGGTCAACCAAAACCCCTTGATGCAATGATGAAAGAGCTATTGAAGAATACAAAAGAGCAATCTTGGATTCCTTTGACAATCTTCTGCACTTGACAGGGGGGAAATATCAATGATAATAGTCAAGATTCAAGTTTCAAAATCCTATCAATCAAAATTCAATTAGAATTTCATAATTCCAACATGGCAACTGGTCTACTCAAAAGCTTATGTACAATCCTATCAGCTTCAATCAATCTCTTCAAATCAACATTTTGGGAAGATATAGCATGTAAACTAGAATCCCCTCATTTCTCTTCAACTATTCACTAGGATGTTATTTGACACCTAATTATGTCTAAATTCAAAGAGCACTTCAGTGATCCTATTTGCTCATTGATAGCATAATGGTGATCTTATTTGTTCACCAAATATTAGGGGAATGTTCAAATATGGTAGTTATTCACTTCCAAAATTTGTACTCTCTTTGAAATCTCATTTCAGATGAACCATTCAACATACATATTGACAGTTTGTTAGGCATATCTTCATTAAATCTTAGTTCAAATTTTTAGATTGAAGATTGAGATGATACTAGTTTATGCACTAGGTATTATTACCTTACTAATACAATTATCTGAGCTTGTAATTGAGGAGAGGAATGTTAGACTGTGATTCCCTAGATAATCACAAATTCTGAGATTGCCTCTTTATGAGTTGACATCCTTTCCTATTGATGGGTTCTCATTGTGTTAGCACTCCTTAGTTCATGATGTGAGTACATCTATGTATGTTATATTGATATCATTGGATGAATATAATCTTGAGATAGCTAACTTAGCCATTTCCACCAATCTTCCTATGTCATGTCTCATTGTATAGTTTAACATAGCTTACCCTAAATATTCAAGCTATATCCTCATTATTCAAGGTTTGTCTAAGTTCAAGCATGGAAATTATTTTTATTGTCCCCCATAAAATAGTTTCCCTATCTCTAAACATTTTAAGGAGCCTTGTTAACAAACAAATGATCCCAAAATTTCAAGGGAATTAATACCGAATAAGATTCATTGGAATTTTTTTAAAGTTTGTTTTGTTGTTTACTATATAGTTGAGGTGTTAAAAAGTATATCAAAAATGTGGAAGTGTTCCTATTTGAAAATAAAAAGTCTTTAGAAAAAATAATTTATTATCATATGATAGATTAAATGAGAAATATTGTAGCCAAGAGAGGTGAGTTGGGTGGGTGGAAAAGGGGAGTTGTTACAATCTCATCAAAGTTTGATTCCTCTTACATCATGTGGTTTTTTTCCCAAATGGGTCCATATTCCCTCCCAAGGAAGATGTTATTTTGTGATTGAGACATCAAGACTATGAAACCAACTTGGGTGGTCACCCACCCTACAATGTAAATCACATCTCACCTCTTAATAAGTGGTGGATTCTCATCACTTAAATTAAATTTGAAAGCATCTTTAATACTTTTAAGAAGAACAATATCATATGATAATTAGTCATTATTCTTATTTGTGAGTTTTTACAATTAGCATAACCATTCTCTTAATCCAAGGGGTAAACTTAATTGGTTGTCACCAATGTTGCTAGTCATTGGCTAGTTCTATCCCAATAAATTCTCGGTTTGAATCCCTAAGTTGAGGTGCACTAGACTACGACAACAAGTTTACTAAGAATTTTATCCGTAAATATGGAAAAACATCCCTTAAAATTACTCATAAAATTTTACTTTGAAAAAAAAGAAAAAACATTCTACTACAAACACCACTCTTTCTATCTCATTATAATTTTTTGATAAATTTATTCTATTTTTTTTATAACATTTGGATAGAGTTTAAAATAAACTTTGAAGGGGAGGTGAGTGGAGTAGACTAAAATAAGCCCACATTCCATGGATTTAAACTAATCAAATTAAGTTGTCAAGAAGCAACTACATTCAGTATTCAAGCCCCAATTTGATTACTCACCTCCCATCCAAGTTCAAGTTTGAAAATGATTTTATCATGCCCATAAAATAATTTCCCCACTTCCAAACATTTTAAGATTCTTTCTAGATTCCCCTTATAAAAATCCATAATGATGTTGATGGTAGCATGTAACCATGTTGATGGTAAGATTCCCATGCAAATGCCAGCATGGGAATGCGAGCAGTGAATTTTCACAACAAAAAAACATGTTAAAGACACTGGATTGGATAACATTAAATACTAACTTTCACAAAGTGTTCACATGGCGGAGGTGGTGTCACACGTGAAGGTAAAGATGCGGACACGTACCTTACATTGTTTAAAAGATTGGGAATCGATACCATTTTAGCCACCTTAAAGTTCAAGTAGTTTTCAAATAGAGGATCCACATATTTTGGAAATGACCAAGTTTTGTAAATTGCAGATGTTGATTTAGGTATTAGATTTAATAGGGATAAGGAGTAAAGTATGTGACAAAGTTGTATAATTTAGGGATTAATTATATATATATATATATATATATATATATATATATATATATATATATATATATATATATATATATATAAAAAGTTCAAAGCATTCAATCATTTAAATTAATTCATTAAATAATAATTTTATAAATTTATAAAATTATTTAATATTTTTTTAAAATTTAAATTATTTAATTATAAAAATTAATATATTTAATTAATATACTAAATTATATTTTAAAAAATTCATAAAAGTATTTCATATATTTTTATATTTTCTATATAATTCATAAGATTCAAATCTTATTTTATATATTTTTATATTTTCTATATAATTCATAAGATTCAAATCAACTTTATAAAATTATTTCATATATTTTTATATTTTCTATATTATTTATATTTTCTATATAATTCATAAGATTCAAATCAACTTTATAAAATCAAAATAAACTTCAAAAGATTCCTCTAAATAAATAATATAAAAATAAACTTAAAAAGATTCCTCTACATTTCTCTACATAATATAATGAAATGTGTATAATTTAAAAATATACAAAGAATAAATACATCCACATTTGAATGGGAAAGAAGCGAAAGCGACCATGAAAAATATGAAGATGAAGACAATTCATAGAAGTTTCTCCCTAAACAATTAGTTCTTAAAAAAAAAAAAAAAACTATCATAAAAGTTTCTCCCTTAAAAAAAAATGAGAATATGAAGCATTTGGAACTATGAAACTAAGTTATCGAGGTTCCTTGAACTTTCCAAAAGGTAGGTATAATTTCTTAGAATAGTCCTAATTTCTTAGAATAGACTTGAAAAATATGAGGAAGAGTAGAACCCTAATTTCTTAGAATAGTCCTAATTTCTTAGAATAGACTTGAAAAATATGAGGAAGAGTAGAACCCACTTTACATAGATTATATTATATTTTATGACAAATTTATTATTAAATTTAGTGGAGTAAATTAAATAGATTATAAACTATTATAAATTTAAAAAAAATAATGTGGATAAATTTAATTTACTTTTTAAAGTTTTTTCATAAATTTGTTTTGAATTTTGTAGTTATAGTTTTACTTTATTAATGGTAATTTTGATTATAAAATTTGTTTATTAAGGGTTTTGGTTTATTTTAAGATGAACCATATTGCTAGAATTTTGGGAAAAAATGAATAAATTAAGAACAAACTTTACTTAGTTCAAAAAAATGAACTCATTGGAAAAGTCGAGCTAGGTTACTTTTTTCCAATAGAAAATTATTCATTATATTGATATATAATTGGTTTATTCTCTGATACAACTCGAAGGCAAAGCCAACCCAAAGACTTGGAGGTACCAAAGTCCAAATGAAACCAAACAGACAGAAGTTAAACAAGCCAACACGTAGGCTGCAAAAAAGAAACCCCCCGAAAGAGGCAGATATAACTTTGTACCCCACATCATCCACAACATAACCTCTAAAAAAGAATGGAAAAAACCAAACAGATGCACGCCCCCAGTAAGGACCTCAAAGTGTTACCCAACACCGCACGTCCCTGAAAAGGACCTCAAAGTGTTACCCAACACCGCACAACCTGAGCGAAGACCTCAAACCTTTGGCCCAAAACCTCTTCTGAAATGTGGAAGATAAAAGGCCCAAAAACAAGTTGCCTCTTCCCATAAAACCAGAGAGAGCCGCCACAGCTCAACCAAGCCCAGCGACTGGAGGAAAGCCTAGACCAAAGGAAACGACTTGAGCCTGCAAGAAAACCCATCACATCCAGACTACTACAACAAGAAAACAGATCTCTAAGGACCGTCGCATCAACAATCAAAAGAGAGCCCAACAGGGAAACTAGATTCGAGGATGGCTTGGCTCCGCAACCACCAAACTAAGTCATCACACCATACCAAAGGCAGACAGTCCACATCATGGTAAATGCGGCCAAACACCGGGAGAAAAGTACAGACTCTCGCAATCGAGATAGCATAAGACATTTGTCTCATGCCCAAAGTCACACCAGAAGAAAACGGGTAGAAAAAATCGATAACTATTGCAACCTGTGGCTAAGGTAAACCCCAGTCATGGCCACAACCTCCTAACATTAATTCTTATATAATCAAGTCGACATTAACACAAAAAAAAAAAAACATAATTGCATTAGAAATAATCTCAAACCTTTTTTTTTAAATAAAATGATTTGAAAACAAACTTTATATCTAAAAATTTATTATGTGATGTAAATTTTTTGAGTTCAAATCTTTTAGAATATCCACCATAGTAACAGTGGAAGTCAACATTTTGAATCCGTAACAAAATTCATCAACATAAACTCTTTGTCATGGTGATAAATTCTATTACACATTAAAAATATTAACTTATAATATAACTACTATAAATACTCCAAAAGATTTGAACTCTGAAACTTTATATCTTTATATACAAGATTACGAAAAGAACTCAAACCATGTCATAGGGAAGAGCTCTTGACCCAAAGCAACTCAAGCCATGCAATAGAGAAGAATTCAAAGTCAGAGGATCCCAACCTATTTAGAATATAAAACAACAAGCCAAAGTAACAAAGGAGGCAATTTTTATGTAAACTTCAATTCCATTTTATGCATAAAATACTATAGTGTATTCTCAAGCTATGTGCCTTCTGGTATATGTGCCATGGGAGGAAGATGATCAGATGTACACATCATACCATATGAGGATTAAGGACTTACTCTCCTAGCAAGAATTCATCCGATTTGTGATACCCTATGCATTTATTATACGCATCTCGTATATCATTTGCATGGTGTTGTATTAAAGGGGAAAATGAAAATATAATTTCAAAGTTACCAATTATTTATACATTCGAAAAAACAATCCTATCTATTATGTAATATCATATATATAAATTCTCTCAAACACATTAAAGATGGAGGGAGAAAGAAAGATAGTAGCAAAATCACAACTCGTATTAGTTAGTTCCTCGACATATGTATAATAGGCTTTAAATCTCCAGGCATGCTCAATTCAAAACTCAATCAAATATAAAACTCAATCTATAGTTGTTACAATAATCAAAGTAGTTGTACTTGATTTCATAAATAATTACAAAATAATTAATATTGATTGAAAATAATGATTTTTCAAAGTCATCATTGTTGGTCGTCATCTGGTTCACATAAGAAATTCATCAGGTCAATATTAACAATTTTATAGTAATGTTATTGATGGAGTGATGAAAATTCCATCAACATCTATAACATTTTTTTCATCTAAGCTAAGGGTATATATGAGGTTAAATGTATATGTAATAATGGATCAACTGATAGACGGACCACATGTGCAATGAAAACATTTATATATAGGTCAATATAATCATTATTATATACATGGAATTATGATTTCGATATATGGATGTAGTGTTTGGGTTATCTGTGAGTTGTTCTTCTAATGTATATGGGGTTATTATGTAACTAATCATTATTGTCACCTTGGGAGTTGTGCTCCACACCTATGGTTGGTATGCATTATATGTATGCATGTTTGTTATGATGTTTTAAATATTAGGTTCGTAACATTTGGTATAAAAGAAAATGATTCTTGGTTTTGGAGCCTTCAAACAACACCTTGCATGGTTTGATCTATAATGTTTTCTAGGCCTCAAATTGAATGACACTTGAAATTTTGGAAAAAAGAAATGTGTTCCCATATTTGTTGTAGATTTAACCACCATGGGCATAGAGATATCAAAGTGGTAGTTTGTACAAGTCATTGATTTTTTTCGTTCTTAAAACTCAACTTAAAATAGTAAGGTTTACTAAAACAAGCATATCTGAAGATTTCATGGACTAATGAAAGTCACCACTGGTGGAATTGGAGAGAAGACATAACAAGTTATTACAAGTCCAAAATTCAAATAAGTGGCTATGAAATTAGAGGAGTTATCATATGCACAACCTCCATCTCTTGGTAAGGGTGAAAACCAACAAGTTTTGGAAAATTGACCACAATTATTTCATGACAAATTCAAATTGTATGATACCTATAGCATTACAGAGATGACATATTAGGACATTAAAGGCCAAATTTTTAGATTCTTGGGTTTATAGATTTTGGAAATACCTCATGTATAGGGTTTTCCAATAGAGAAGTCCCTAAATAAGGGCTTTAAAAGGTATGGAAAATTAAAACTAGCATAACTTTAGATTAGAAGGTTCAGTTTAGGTGATTCAAAAAACATTTGAAAAAGGAAAGAAAAAAAATAAAATTGGTAAAATATTTTTAACAATTTGGGCTAATTTTTGAAAGGTTAGTGGAATTGGCAGTTTCAAATTATAACAAGAACCCAAGTGTTGAAGACCAGAACTAATGAAAATGCAATGACATTGTGGAGATGGAAGAAGGATTGGTCCTAAGAAATGGTCAAATATTGCGAAGAAAATTTGGAAATGTTGGTTATACATTTTTTTAAATTGTAGATGATGCTCATGATTGGTGGAACAATCTTGGTAATCACAACAAATGTTTCTATAAAGTGAATTTTTTTTGAAATGGTATTCTCGAAGAAATGGATGAAGAAAATAGAAATGGAAGAAAAGGTGCATAAAATAAGGGGTGAAATTAGGGGAAGCCAAATAAGTGCTTCGGAAGAGATATTTGGAAATAGAGAAACTATAAATTATAAATAAGAGAAGGAAGAATAAATTCCAAGAAAGTACAATAAAATTTTAAATTACAAAACCATGTTGAGACACTACTTAATAAGATTAGAGTAAGAGAATAACATTATTGGTTTTTGAACTTATGCATAAGGTTGTGAGGAAACCCTAGATATGGAGGCCCTCATCAAACTAGGTTCCCCATCCACTTGATATATCCCATCACTCAAATCCTAAGAGACCCCCATGCCATGTTCTAAAAGGTCCCCTCTTCCCTTCTAGTATCACTAAATATGTTTACCCAACTCTAACTAACCTCTTGAGATCATAGAACGTACAACATATTAGCTCACCCTGTATTTATCACATTATGAATGTTGTCATTCATTACTTGAATGCCCAACCAAAGGGAACTTCAACATTTTCTAACCTCCTATTGCAACCTCTGATGTGCAAACAACACCCATCTACCACCCCCTCAAAAAATTTATACTAGAATTTGTACCTCCAAATTTGATCCACAACCTCACAGACTAGGATGACCATCCTAGTTACCCTCTACAAAATCCTTATCAATTACCCTTCCTCCCCTTGCAAAATCTTGTAAGAAGAAATTTTAATGTATTAAATAGAGAGTAATACCCCTTATGAGCATGACCATAAAGAGTAAGTATGTGGTAAGTGGGTAATACATTTGATTGTACTTTAGAATTTATATAAAATGATAATAATAATAATATAAAAAGGTGCACTTGGGGTTATATTTCACTAAGATCACCATAGGGCAATGAAACAATGAGAGAGGAAATAGGGATTGGTCAATAAAATGATATTTTATTGAGGTTACTAAGTGTCTATATCCCAAGCCTTCATATCTCTTTATATTATTCCATGTATGTTTATTTCCTAAGATTTATGAAGGGGCATGTGGTCTCCATGCAAGTCAAATATTCATGCAAGCCTTGGGAAGGAATTCATTCCACCTTTGGGAAAAATAATTCATTCATTCTCTCCTTGACAGGTTACCATTTAAGTATGTTGAAATACCTGCACATATACTGAGAGAGGTATTGAAGGTCAGGATGTTGGTATGATAAACCATGGAGAAGAATCTACCATGTTGGTACAATGTGAGACCATTCATGTATGTTGAGATGATACCGGTATGCTAGTTGTTAGTGTTGAGGATGCACTATTCCCATAGGTATGTTGTTGCCATAAGTCTAGTTTTTATGCATGTATGAGGAAAACCATGGTTGTGAGTGTTTGAATCTGCTACACATGATATTTCTTGGCTTCTACCATTGGAAGTTTTCCTAGATAGCTTGTGTTGTATCACTAGAGGGAAGTGGAATATATTTAGGGACCATTTAGTACTAAAGGGGATTGCATTCCTTGTACTGTGAAAGGCTAAGGGGGAAAGAGAGGCTAGAAAGTGGGATTATTTTATAATTAATGGGTTGAAGGGTGACTTCCCTAGCCATAAATGTTGTTGTAAACCCAGGCTAAGAGATAAAATCCATAGATTTAGTAATTGTTCAGGATAAGTGAGTTAGTCTTGGCCTTAGCTAGTAAATTTCCCCTTGTTGTTTCATTGAATAGCAAGGGGGTGGAACCTTCTTGAGCCAATGATAGTGGCTAGGTGGAAAAACACTTCTATGGATCTATTTCTGCAAGCGAAGTTGATGACAATTAAACTATTGATTTGTATTGTTTATATTATGGATACTTTTGTAATCCAAGGGATTAAACAGTAAGTGGCTACCAGTAGTGAAATCATACAACCATAATATACAACATAGTAATATACATGCATACATACATAAAATGAGGCAGAGAAGAAAGTAATGGTGGAACTAGCAACAAGTAGTGTTTATTAATTTATGATCATCAATAGCCACCCTTACATTGTAGATACATATATATTTATACATTTACACCAAAAGAAGGTAGTTACAATTTCCATAACTACCTTGGTTAGTCGACCTGACCAAATGGTCAATTGACCCAACTACCTAGTCTATTACACTTCTCAATCCTTTACAAAGGCATTGGTCAACCATTTGGCCTAGTCAAATAGTTTACTAGGATCCTCCAACATCTCCCCCAACCTCAAATCCTTCTTCATGCCCAAGAAGTCGGGATTTGAATATCATACAAAATCATGAAATATAAGAAACAAAATATAATTATGTATTTTCCATTTATATGCTAGTGGTTTGTGTTGATTGTTCTAGCATAGCTGGTTGATTAGTCAATGTGTTGGAGATGAAGAACTTAAACCATGTTCATGGAGGTGATGTTGGTGGAAATGTTGTGAAGGGGGATCCTTTGTTACTTATACATCGGTGTTGTAGATGTGTGGGTCAATATACTTTAGTTGATTTTCAAAATCCTTCAAGTCTTCTAGGGCCTACTCTATCGCGATAGACATTCTTTTCATTTCCACCAAATAATCCAACTTCTCTGGCATTGAAGATCTTGTACTATGACTAAGTTAGGATTATATTTGTCATGGATCTATTGTACCTAATGAATAGTGTCCCATATATGTTTTGAGGATATTTTGGCCTCCATTTTTTCATTTCTTCCTTCCATGAACCGTTCCAGCTCTTATTCTTGCAAATTGTCTTGAACTTTGCGTTCTTCCTAAAGCTATGCTACCAAAGTTTCCTGACAGGATGCATCCACCATAGTATTTAAATGGTTGCCAGGTTCTAATATGAGTACATGTGCTACTTTAATCCTATTGCATGCATTAGAAAAATATGTCAGCCTTCTAGTAAGGACTACATCTATGCCTAAAGCATGGGCACTTGTTTCTGCTAATTGTCCTTTTATTTCTTAAAACTTTTGATGTTCCTTTGTCAAAATTGCTCTATATTGGTATGCTTTTAACTTTTGGTTCTTATCGAGAAACTCTTTTTGGAATTCGATTTGTTCTGTAACAATATTCTTCAAGCAATTAAGGGAGTCAATTAGTGGGTTGACTAGGGTAATCCCTAGTGTGTCTTTTTCTTTCCTCCTACAAGCATGCCATGTATTTTCCTCTTTTATATAGAGATTCCTTAGCTTCTTTGTCAATCCACTCCACCTTTTATATCCTTCTTTTCTTACTATTTTATACAATTCCTTAATATTGGTTTCAGAGGCATCAGTGGGGTCAAATGCCACGGTATCTTTCCCTTGATGCTCCCATTCTAGTTTGAAAGTGGTGAAAAAATCGGGTCTTTTATCTTTATTTTTCTTTGCTTTCTCTTCTTTATTGTAGGTTATTTACTTTGGTATTGAGGCTAACCGTGTTGGTTCTACTTTTTATCGAGCCATTGGTTCTAGGGTGGCCTTTTTTTGTTATGTTGGTTTCTCCTACTATGGCGACTTTGTGAGGTCCTTGCTTTGTTGTGGATGTTGAGTTGACTATTGTGGCAAGTGCTCCTCAGTCAACCTTTATAGGTCATATTGGGATTTTTTGGAAGCATCTATTATAAGAGAATCCCCTTGCTATACTAGGATTTCTTATACTATGGGAGTGCCACTTTGTGGTGATGGGTCCTTCATCAAGTTGACAATATTTTGTACTATCATCAGTGAAGGGATGTCAAGTACCTTACTAGTGAGTCTTGTTCCTTTAGTTTTATTCTTCTTGCATCCCTTGCTCCTACTTCTACTATATGTTCCTTTTGTTGTCAAATCCTCTCAAGGTTAATTTGCATCTACTTTTCAACTATGATTTTGTTTTTAAGGGCATTGATAATAATCTTATTTTCTCTATCAACTGCCTCCACTTACTACTACTCAACACTAGATGCTAGAACTTGTTGTCTTTTCTAGGATTTCTCTTTGGTAAGCTTATCATTCTTATGGTCATCCACTGTGAGGACTTGTTGGGATACTTGCTCCATATTATTCTTTAGTCGGGTATTTTTGAAGTCTATTTGATCACCTCCTTAGATGAGGGCATCCAAGTGATCCTCAATCGACTGGTTGTCGAGTCGAATTATTCTTTCTTTGTGCTCCTCGTTTCTTTTGTTCAGATTATTTTCTTCACCGGGGATTTTATGGTTGACCCTACTTGTAACAGAAATGGTATTTTGTATATGGTTGCTTTATTTTCTTCCTCCAATTCTTAATTTTGAAGTGGCTTGACTATTTATGACTTAGTTTACTTGGTAGTTCCCAGAATTGGTATAATGGAGTTTGAATGTTGTGACACTTTTGAAAAACTTTCCTCTACCATTGGATAGTAGTTGAGTTTGTTTGGTTCACCTCCTTCTTCCTATGCATACCAAGCCTTTGTAAAATACAAACCTTGCTAGATGTGCATGGATGGTGGTAGTTCTCTTCTGATGTTCTAGGGAACCCTCCATCTCTACTAGGTCAAATATAGGGTTTCTATCCATTCGTCAAACATGTGTTGAGGGGTAAGACCATTAGTCTTTCCCTTCCATATTGCTATGAAACAATGTGTATTCCACATGGTCAATGTAATGGTAAATGTGAATGAAAAATCTCCTACTGCGTTGACCTATGACATGTCTACCCATATTAGCAATGATGGGAACCTTATGGATTTGCTCGAATCTTGGAATTAATCGTTGTTAAATCTAAGGATTTCAATGGCATTCTCTTTCCATTTATACACCTTCCCTTCTTCAACTATCCTCTTGATTTCTTACAACATGTGTAACTTAACATCTAAAGCTTGACCAGAACTGGTCAAGAGCAAGGAAACTATCACACCTATCCATTTGACACAAATCTCCAGGACCTAGCTTATTACTAGTTCTTTGTATTTCTTTGTAGTAATTCTCGTTGTAAACTTATGTATCCATGCCAATGGATTGGTTTTTTTCCGAAATGACCTCTCCCATGGCCAGCAATCCTATAAGTCATCGAATCAAACTAGTTATGATTTATATGGGATTGTCAAGCCATATATTTCTATTGTGGTACTAACTGATAATGAGTTTGGCTACTTCCTCTTTATAGTCATCAAATCCTATGATCTATGTGGCACTGAGGTAGGAATGATTTTTTCTTTCTCTAGCATAGGGGTTTCATCCCTCCATTTTCATCCAAACACAACCCATTTCTTGAATTTCTACCAATGCTTTTCCTAGTTGATTTCGTCCACCCTTACCTTGTGGATCATGTATATCCTTCCTTATAGCTCTATTGTGGGTGGATTATCAAACCTTTTCTCTGTTCTAGGTTTGACTATCTTTGATTTTTCTACTTTCAACTATGAGATTGCTCCTCTCATATTTTGCACCACTTATTTTTCCTTGTTAGTTGGTTCATTACTACTCTATATTAGTCGATAGCTCTTTGTTCTAGCTTTGTTATGCTTAAACCTAGTCAAATTTTGTTCTCTATCTCTTATAAAGGTTTCATGGACCATGTCAATTGTATTTATAGGTAAATTGGGAAAGGTAGAGAATTCATTGCTCATGTGCATGTCAACTCAACAATGCAGTTCATTAATTTCATGAATTAGGTTTTGCTCATGTGGTTGATGTTGGCTTTACGTGCATTCCACCATCTATTGGTCAGTTCTTCTTTCTTGGTCGACTAACTTGCGGTCAATTGGATCTACTAATTTGACCATTTTTTGTATTCTTTGGTGACATGACTTTATGCATATTGAGAACTAGTGTATCCTTCTTTTTACATTCTTTTTGTTGATGTTGTCGGTCAACTAGGAGTTGCATATGTATTGGATGATATCTTTCATTATCTAATGTCTTTCCTTCTGTGTTTTTGTAATTTCGATCTTTTGTTCAACATCTTTCTTCTTTGCTACATCCTTCATATTATTTTTTCCAATCCCAATCGACTGTCATGATCCTTGAATGTCTCTAATTAGATTTCATTGTTTAAGCCCCCATATTTCGATGGTTGTTTACCTAATTTTTCCCTAGCCAACTACTTCATTGTTTTTATTTTTTCTCTCCAAGAACCTACTCGCCGGACAAGCTATTTTTCAAGTAGAGTCTTTCCATGGGGGCTTCACATGTTGACCAATATCTTACACATCCATTCATAAAGGGGGTTTTTAAATTGTGAAAAATTAAGTTAATATATTATAGGTATTAGGGGGTGGATACAAGGTACATGGGGGTTTATAGGTATTTGGGGTTATAAAAATGGGTATCTAGTAAAAATTAGGGATATCTAGTAAAAATAAGGAGTTTTTTTATTGGAAAGATGTATTGGGAGAGGGGTTTAACCAAAAGGTTTTCACCATTAGTGTTTCTTATTAATTTTATTTTTTTTCCATAAATGTGCCCACTGATGCACTAGTTTTTAGATAGATTCCCACCCAATGGTGCCCCTAAGGGTTTTCACCATTAGGATTTTTCTTCCCCCCTTTTTTTCATGAATGGTACCTCTTTAGTTAGGCATCATTGACTACTTTTTTGAGTGAATTACCTTGGATTTTTTGAGTTTTTAATTCTCTAATCAACCTAATGTATTTAATCACATGTGGCCCTAACCTACTTGTTTCTAGTTTCCTTGGATTTCCTTTTACTTTGCTATCATACAAATGTACTAGATCTCCAATGTAGATCTATTTTTTCCTTATATTTCTATCATGCCATGCATTTTATTGTAACTTTTGTACTTCTTGGTCATGGAATGCAATCATCCTTTCTTCCTCAAGATTGTTTGACTAGTGTAGTCAATCTTTCCTAGATTTTTTTGAGTCATATTGCAATATTGTGGCTACTCTTTCTACATAGGCTCTAAAGTGAAGAGGGACCATATATTCCTATCCATAGACAATATATAAACTTCAACTTTATCAACAGTATATCATTTACGATTGCATTCAATATATCATGAGCATATAACCATAAGAAGTATAATTCAACAATATCACATCAGATACACAATACACCAGAATTTATGTGGAAACCCAAATTGGAGATAAACACATAATTTTTTCTTATATATATATATATATATATATCAAGAATACATTCATAGGAAGCACCAACTTCCAAATTCTCCAGCACCAACTAGAAGGAGGCACCAACCTGAAGGAAGCTACAACTCCCTGAATTATCTGGCACCAACCAGAAGGAGGCTATGACCCCCTAATTTATAGGAACCAACCTAAAGGAATCTCCAACTCCTTGAGTTCTCCAACATCAATCGAAAGGAGGCTATGACCCCCTGATTTACAGGCACCAACCTGAAGGAAGCTCCAACTCCCGGAGTTCTCTGGTACCAACCAGAAGGAGTCTACAATCCCCTTTCCTTTCTCCGTCCTATCGCCATCAAATATAAGTGTAGACTCAAACTATCACTACCATTGATCAACCTATAACTTCCAATTTCATTGATACATAAACCAACCAGTCACTATCACATCAACCTATAACTGATGATCAACCGATCATCCAACCTATCACTGTCTCTCTCATTGATATACCATCATCAACCAACTATAAAAATATCCACTCACATAAATACCAAAACAATCACCATACCATGCACATCAACCTGTACCATACCATGTACATCAACTTGTACCATATCATGCATCAACCATTCATCAACCATGTACCAAAACATGTACCATATCATGCATCAAGATCACCAAGAAGTGCCTCTAACAATGTACCATATCATCATCAAGATATGTTCCTCAACCATGTGTCAAAATAAGTATCAAACCATGAACCATAACATCACCAAGATGTGTCTCAGCATGTACTATCATCACCAAGCATGTACCATAACATCACCAAGATATGCATCAAGCATATACCATATCACTCATGATATGTCTCAATAATTCCATACACCATGTACCATAAGATATCATCAATGATGTGACTCAAATAAGTATCATAAGATGTGCCTCAATCATGTGATAAAATCACCATGAAATATACCAAACTAGATACCAAGATAGCCAAGATATACTTCTAACAATGTATCATATCATCACAAAGTTGTACCATATCATGTACCATCATCATCAAGACATGCCTCAAGAATATACCATAAACATAACACTCAAAAACGCATGTAAATCATACCTTTGATCTTGTATTAGACCTGATACACAAAATTACAGACCTGTATTTCTTCCTCAACTTCAACAACAAGAGAGTAGCACCTTCATGAAACTTTACCTCAGTCTCGTGGAACTAGTTTTGGATTAGTCACAAACCCTAACTTTAAACAAGAATAACTTTGTATATGTAATGACAAAAGATATCATATTTTAACCACGGATATTCTGAGATCTTTCTTCCATCTCCTCAAAATTTCAGGGTCTGGAACTTCTTAGAAAAGAAGTTATAGCGAAAATGGCAGACCTTGTTGAATTATATCCTATTATGGAGAGTGAACTTGAATAGAATGCCACATGCTCAATATTTGATATCTAATTCTGAAACTTACACACAAGATACTAAGGACTGTTATAGTTCCACTAAAATTGATCTCACGGAATTTGGATCCTCTATGAATAAGTTATGACTATTTTATGTGGAACACATGTTTGATACTAGTTTTGGGACTAGTAAAAAACCCTATCTTCCAAAATTAAAACGACCCATAAGCTAAACATTTTACCACAACTACCTTGATATGTCTTCTCAACAACCTCCATTTTTCACTATCTGAATCATTCTAGAAAAAAATTATAGCGAAAATGGTAAGATGACCTTTAAATAACATACCTTAGAACACGTCATCACAAGACTTCATCCTCCCTTGTAATTTTCCCTTATGCACTTCATATTCCCTCTGAAATTCACCTCAGATATCCTTGGTTACCTCAAATAAAAATCACTCGAGTTAATGTAACAAATGAACTCCTAGGTTCCTTATTTATATTAGATATGGCGCCCTTTTTTAGGGTCGACTTGACCCAAATAAAAATCAATTTAATTTTTAATGATTATTCCATTAAGGTTGACTTTACCAACAACATACTTAATATTTATTTTAATATTTATTGCAATGGGTCTGACTTGTAACTTCTTGTTTGCAACAACTTTTCTTCTTTTAATTAATTTGGGGTTGACTTATCACTTCTTGTTACAATTCTTTAGAGCTTCTTAACCATACTTCGAGGCTTCCATCTTCAAGAGGGAATATATCCTCAACCATGAGGAACCACGTTACTTACCACCTACCATTGGAAATGGTATGACAATGATTATCCATCTATAAGTGTTTTACCTACATTTACACTGCCCTTCAAATCCTTATTCCTCAAACAACTTTGGGTTTCATAACCACACCTCTAGGGCTTCTTGTAGACTTCTTCAAATGCACCCATCACATCTATTGACATCAATGAAAAACACTTATGTTGACATCAATGACAACCATCTATCCAACAACATCAATGACAACAAACTATCCAACAATCTCCCCCTTTGGCATTGATGGAAACACTTATAAGCCACATGTGACCAGTGCTYCTRATCTTTCTRTCCTCATGTTTCTCTCCTGCTTTGACATCAATGGAAAAAGGCATCTCCATTTAGGGATGGTCCCCCTGTATTCATKCYTMTGATATTTCTCTTMTAATMTTTCTCTTTCYTCCTCTTTGACATCTTAGGAAAAAGGGTAACTCCCCCTRTCAATATGTCTCCCCCTATATTCATGCTACTATTATGGTCTCTCTCTAACAATTTMTCTTCCYTTGACTTCTCTRTAAGATGTCRTGTATATCAATGTGGGGCTTTAGTGTACTYGCTTCCTTTCCTCTCTTTTAGTGCCTCTTGTMCATTGGTGCTTCCTCTTGTAATTCACTGACATWTATAAAAAGCATTMAAAAATTGCTTGACTTCAAATATTCATGGCTTGTSAAGTTCGCATAAATGACCATACTTTTCAACAATTTTCCTTTGACRGTATGGCTTCTRCTGACAATTTCTATTCCCCTATTTTGTTGTGCCTTTCACTAATTTCCTTGATGTAACTAAYTGATTCTACCTATCAATATGCRTCCATTCACTATTATGCATCTTTTATGAATCAWGTCTTTTGTACCTTCCAAGTGTCTCATGAATTCATCTATGTCCATATGTCATAAAATTGTCCATGATTCGGCTACTCAAGTACAYACAATTTTAACCCATCTATCACTTTAMTCTTMTTAAGACTTCTTCGACTTTAATGTAACTGATCATTGCATATTCCTACTTCTCAAACYRTCTTCTCAATCTGTAAATCAAAATTTACATGCCTAGAATAATTTGTACTCAATATATCMTTTCCTRAATRCATACATGGAATCCTTTATACAATCATGAATCTATTCCTAAGAAGTGTTTCAATGATATACTTCWTAACTCRYAGTTAATACCTGCATGAGAATGTGTTCTGAAAACTGCTCCTCAAACAATCTAACTCTCACRAGACATTTTTCACTTYTGTTATCAAACCACTCTGAAACTGCYTTCCCAAAATCTACAAACACTTCAGACTGCTTGAAAGATAGTTYTCTGATATATAKAGYTGCTTCTTAGACTCACCTATTTAATRTTCATATTTATTGGGAGTCTACAAACCGAATGGATCAAAAAAATACCYGCTCTGATGYGRAGTAATCTTCATCTTMGTCTGTGGAWTCATCATCTTCYTGAGTTCTAACTTGAATTATGAAATCTTTCTTTTATCTTCTTYCTGAGTTTTGAGATCCTTTTCATCTTCATCCTCTTTCTRGATTTTGACATCATCCTATTTTCYTGTGGATTCATCATGATCTTGTGTTGTTGCATATCTYGTGAGTATGATATATGGGACTCGRTCTTCATTCACCTGCTCTTCTTGTTTTTCATTTCTTATCCAAACCTTCCTGTATCTGACATCTTCCTTTTTGCATGTAGATTTGTCATGATCTTGTACTACTRCAAATCTTGAGAGTATGAATTCTAGGTTTCCTTCATTCATCTATTCTTCCTTTACCTRTTCTTGTTTTCTTTTCCAAATCTTCTTATATATGATATCARTGTTCTCTTTCATAGAASTATCCATCATGCTTCTACAATCACRAGCTATATTTCCATAGTTGTGGCATTTGTAAYATTCAATATTSTGTGGGGCCACATAAATATTTCTTGCTTGACCATTTATTCCATAAKCTCTGCAGTCTACAACTTTATGTCCAAAKTTAGTACAAGTAAAAAAATGACCATAAAAGAAACTTCCATACCTTGGAGTGAATGATATTYTTTGTGAAGTAGTCCTTCTGAACTCATGTCATGGYTAATAACGATCTTCTCTTCTGTTATTTCCTTCATAATGATTGAAGCTTATTTGATACATGAAAGTGCAGGGTCTTCTTTGATATCTATCTCTTTTGTAACCTTCTTCTTGAGTCTTGTTCATTTMTGGAATGTTCWCCTTTGTGGTCTCGCATACTTCCTTCTTGATAGAGTCTTTGATGACTTATGCATAACTCTTAGCCTTCTCTTCATTCTTCCTTTCCAGTAACATGTAACATTTTCCTTCAATTTTCTTTAGTGATKATTTGGGGATTTCTCTCTCTTCRGTTTTCTTMTTGAGCTTGACAACTTTAATTCTTAATGTCACAATTTCTTCTTCAAGCTTCTCACAATATTCTTCTTTCTTCATCATCTSGATCTTCATGAMTTCTTCCTTTATCTTTAMTTCTTCAAGTTGGGTCTTCAAAGAGASAATTTATTATTCAAGTCTTWTTTCTTGTTGACTAAATGTTTCTTCAAGATTATTTRATTTCTCAAAAAATCTTCTCTCTTCTCTRCTTCCTTTCTTTGTGCTACTATTTCGGCTTCCGAGAACTTTTTTTCTTCYGAATGACTTTTGCATGCTTCTTCAATCCTTATGGATTYTTCTATTTGGACTTTTAGGTTTCTAATCATCGGTTGGACTTCTTCAGATTTGGGATTTTGAGATCCCTTMTTTAGCTTGATCAWTTTTTCCTTGAGKGACTTGTTCTTCCTTCTTTCTTTCATCATATTGTCTAAAGCGTTGATCAATTATGCTTCAAGATTTACTATGCCTTCTTTAAAATCTTCTTGTTTTKAATCTTTCTRACATGAAGAGAATATTTTRTTTTGTTTTGTTTCAACATATTCTTTATTYTRATTGGTATGCTYTGGCCCTGTGATAGAATGGGATTCATTAAAGAATATATAATGTAGTTTATCCCAAAGTTCTTTGGTTGATGAGAATTGTCCCAATTTGTMTTTAACTGAATCACATAATCCTTCCAAGATGAAATCCATTTCCATTTTGTTATTTATTTTCAATTCCTTCTTGGTTGYAGTGTTCGGTTTCTTTGTAGCRGTGTATCCTAACACAATTGATTGTCAAACATCAAACCCTTGTGCTTGTAAATTTTTTTCATTTTATTGTTCCACATCTCATACTTCAAACCAGTMTGACCATCAAACCACAATATTCCATTAGATTTGTATCCATTAGCCACRATATCCATGATCTACCTTCTAGTGGTTAAACTAATTTCCTAAAGGACCTRCTCTGATACCAATTGTTAGAAYACTGAGACTCGGGGGGGTGAATCAGTATAAGCACTTTTTACCACTTCCAATCACAATATATAAACTTCAACTTTATCARTAGTATATCATTTATGAYTKCATTCAATATACCATGAGAATATACCCATAAGCAGTATAATTYAATAATATCACATTAGATACACAATACACTAGAATTTACGTG
>ML834897.1:27238-45698 GCA_009831015.1 Picea engelmannii
TTCCAAATTCTCAACATAAATATTTCTTTGATTTATACTATTTACTTCAATCAATATCTCTTAACTACCAATTTCTTGTTCAATTTATTCTATTTGAAAATCTTAATCTTTATATTCTACTAA
Source organism: Picea engelmannii (assembly GCA_009831015.1). Taxonomy (NCBI): domain Eukaryota; kingdom Viridiplantae; phylum Streptophyta; class Pinopsida; order Pinales; family Pinaceae; genus Picea; species Picea engelmannii. The sequence goes on from ML834897.1 coordinate 27,362, forward strand.
AATAGTCCTTTGTCATCTCTCTTCCTCGCAACCTTTAGTTGAAATCATTTGGTGTTATTTAGTAATTAACTCCAGTGGCGGGGGTGCTCCTATGAGATCCTCAATTCAAATAAGAAAGTTGTTTTCACCTCCTTTGGGTACAACATTTATCTAGTTTCCTTCTCTCTATATCATTTGGATCCATATTCTATCAGTGACTCATCCTTCTCTGTCTAGTTGACTCCACATTGAAGTGAGACCAAGTTCAACATGCAAGAAATGTTTAGGAATTTCCTTAATATTAGGGCCTGGTTGTTCCATATATGGTGTTCAAAGTGTTGTAGGACATGACTTGTAGACTTCCATATTTTCAATATTTTTTGTTAGTTGTGGGGCTACAAAGCCTCCACCATTTGTAGATTCTCATCCAATTTAGGAATCATCAAGGATGCTTCCACTTCTACATTCAATCTGTTTTAATATTCTGACTTGAATAGGGTTATCACTCCATCAATTCATCATTCCTCTATATCTTCTTCTCTTCTAGATTGACAAGGGTTTGCGGTATCACACATTTCTAATAGGTCAGCCATAGGTTTGTGTTGTTTCATTCTTATTATAGTTCTCGTCTTTGTTTCTTCCTCTATTACATACTCTCTTTGTTTATTGGTCTATGTTTTTTTTCTCACTTTCTTTGGCATACATATAGTATCTTCCAATCTTATTCTTCTTCTTTAATGTGAGTAAGATATGGTTTTTCTTGTTCTCAAGACATCTCACATGCATCTATCCCCCCATTTCCAACGCCAAGTTTACTCTTAATCGATGAGGTATATCCTTGCAATCATATTCATTTTCTCAAGAAGTATCTCCACTCCTCCTATTTGTTTTTCTAGTCATAATTGATAGGCGTATTCAGAGGAGGGCGTACTTCAATGATATGGCTAACACCTTTGTCAATGAGGAAAATTATTTAGAAAAGTTGATACTATGTAAAGGAAACTATCATTTTGATCATCATAAAATATTCCCTTGACGTTGTTAAATGATGTGTGTTCTTCAACTACTTTCTATTCACAGAAGTCCTCAATGATTTTCTCGACCCATTCATACAAGCTAGTTTGACCAACATTGATTGTCTTAGACAATAGTTATTCATATTTCATTTGATTATGCATGTGTATTGCTATCAAAAATTTTATTTATCTCCTCTGGGATCACTTTTAGAAATATTTCATGAGTCTCTATGAAAAAATGTGCCCTCTCTCATGAAAGTCTTAGTGGATTCCTCCTAGCATAATTTTTCAAGTAGTTTTCAATTTCCTTTTCCACCACTCATGAACCTCCTCGACACTCAAAATATATGCATGAGTGAAACTAATATACATTCTCGTATCATGTACTACTATCAACATAACCAATATTCTGATCTAAGGGATTACATAGTAATTAGTTATCAATAGTGCAGTCATACAACCATAATATACAATGCAGAAATATACATGCATGCATACATAGAAGGAAGAAAAAAAGAAAGTAATGGTGGAACTAACAAGAAGTATTCTTTATTGGTATATGAACATCAACAACCAACCTTACCTTGCACATCTATATCGGTTTATATATTTACACCAGAATAAGGTAGTTACAGCTTCCATAACTATCTTGGTCGGTTGACCAACCTGACTACCTAGTCAATTACACTTCTTCGTCGACTTACTCTTTATAGTGGTCAATCATTTGGCCTAGTCGACTAGGATCCTCCAAGAGATACTAATTCTTTTTGTGAGTGTTGTGTTGATGATTATGTGCTCACTATGGAAGTTGCAAGTCTAGGAGTCGACATTAGGTCTTAGGAGTTCATGTTAATCTACTTGGTAGTGATTCATATGTAGATTTGGGAGGCTATCACAACCACATATTGTAATGTGTAGGGTTTAACTCTACCTTTCTCATGTATATTAGTTTACAACCATGTCAATCTGAGGTAAATAGCTTTGTGGGTATGCCATAAGGGGCCATAATCATGAAGAGAATGTAATTATATGTATGTGAAATAACTATATATTAATATTGTTCTAAATGCATATGAATTTTGTTGTAATTTCCCATGTACTAGCTATTATTATTCAATGTATAAGTAGAAATATGTTTTAAGCGCTAAGATGGTTGAATGTGATAATGAGTTGTGGAATATTTTTTTATGAGCAATGTATTTCCATTACAAAACCATTATTGTCCATAAATTGCATGTAATAATGCTAGTTACAACTTAATTATGGAATTTTGTACGTTACAATATGGTATTAGAGCAAGAAGTCAATGTGAATTTGGTGGTTTCACAAAGTACCCCGTATCCTCAACAGAACAGAGAGGGTGTTGGGTATGTTACATTGAATCCTAGAGACATGAATGCCAACTTTAAGGAAGACGAGGTTCAATCAACCATCCTCCAATAATCATAGAGGAATTGCGTCAAAAAAATTAATGGTGGGGGCAAGTTTTTAGAGAAATCAGTTAAGGGATGGGCCATGATGAAATGGGAATAAATATTGGGATACGCCCCAAAGATACGCTTTGGATCCATGTGTTTCTTCACCTTCATTTTTAGAAGTTACAAGGATATAAATTGCTTCCATGATAATGGGCCTCACTTCAATTACATTGCATGCCTCTATATCCATGATTAGATACCAATGTTTGACCCAACCCAGGAGTAGATTACAAAACTCCCTAGTTGTAAAAAACTTCCAAATACCCCCTTATAGTTTTGGACACGCACCATACTAAAGCAAATAGGAGATAGAATGGGAATTTTTTTTAAGGATGATGACCATACCCTAGCCATGGAAAACCTAGAGGTGTCCCAAACATGAGTCAAAATGGACCTAAATGAGGACCTTCCAGAGAGTGTTGGACTCAACTATCAAGGAATCACACACTGGAAGAAACTATACTTCGTAAATATCCCTTCCTATTTCCATATTTGTAGAGAAATTGGGCACTTGAGGTACTTCTACCCTAGAAGAATTGTTGAAGGAAAGAGAGGAGAAAATTTCAAAGAGGAGTGTTGCCTCATAGGTAAGAGACATATCCCTAGTCACTCTAATGAAGTCCCTTCACAAGTTCATTACAGTCATAAATATCCTATTTATACTTCTTTTATTTACCCTACACCATCCTCATCAAAATATATAGACTTTGTTGGACTACTACATGGGTTTCACATGTAGGCTCACACATGTGGATTGATACATTCCAAGGGTACACATGTGGAGTGATACATTCCAAGGGTACACATGTTAAGCTGCAAGGTGATGTCATCCATAAGAAATGCTCCAAGTGTAAGGGAACTCCATGAGGTGTTTCCAAAACTCATCCTACAAGCCTTTAATGACTCCAATGAACCTCCTAATCCATTTACTCCACTGGATCCACTCCCCCTACATGACCACTATCACAACCTAGGAATCCTTAAGTCAACTCCAACACTCCATGCAAACATCCAAGTTACACCATGTTTTCTATGACACAATTCCCTCCTCTATGATGCCAAATTCTCCTCCTCCAATGTAGGGCATTCTCCAAACAAGAAACCTCCTCCATGTGGCTAGAATATAGAATGTCTCTAGGCTATCTAAATATATCTAATTCCCTAAGGAAGAATGTGTTGCAAGCACCCAAATAAGATCAATAAACCAATGAGTAAACCATCTCTGATGTGGAAATCCATCACAAACCATCTCCAACATGCAAATCTATCACATACCATCTCTAATGTGCAAATCCATCATGGAACATCAAGGGTTTGATCATAAACCAAGTACCCCAAATCTCATGAAGCACCCCCAAACATGGTGTAAACATTTTTGAATTAACCCCAAAAGATAACACTCCCTCTTTACGAGGAAAGTTTTTTTACTGACACCTATCAACTCCCTCTACAACTCCACCAAAATTGACATGTGCAAATTTGTACCTATTGTTGGTGTATTTAATTGTCTAACTAACTCATCGAGTACATTAATTGTCAACTCGGGGTTCATTTTCTTATTGCAAGATTATCATGCAAAATATATGCAAGCAACAACTTCTTAGATGACACTATCTTGAGATATAATCCACACTTTACTAGATAAATCGCTTTGTTGAATTAAAAATCACAATTACTTGTTGTTAATGGGTAAATCGGTGAATGCGGACATAGACTAATACCCCTAGATTCACCTAGATCTAGAACAAAACACCATAGGACATGGTTCTTTCCCTAGGCTCTAATCATCAAATTTACTACTGAACAAAAGACGAGAGACATGCCTTTAAGTGTCGCTTCCTTATGTCTTTGTTGTTCTTGTTTCGCTCCGGTGCTCTTGTGATACTGATCATGTAATGAGACACAAACCAGCCAAAGTGAAATCAGAGAGAGTAAATTCAATGACAACCTACGCATATGATCAAGGAATTATGCAATAAAATAAATATAATTCTATGGGAAAGAAACATGCCACTGTATCATATTAAATAATAGGAAGACAAATTACAACCAGATGCCTTGATGTCTTAAGGTTCCTCCCAACAGTTCCTTTCTTCCCACACACTTCTAATCCAAGGATTCTAACATTATAGATCTGACATCTATCTTGACAAAAGCAAAGCTCAAAGCCACTCTAACCAAGCTAATAATTCCAATCCAAATGCAACTAACTTTCTCCATGAGAGCTCCTCTCCTTTTATAAGTTGAAGAGGATAAGGTGAGGAGGTTAGGATGATCCCACTAAATCATGAAAGCGAGTAAGATCCAAACCATTCGGAGGCCACCTCACCATAGAAGCTTCTCCTTCTAGAAGCATCGAGGAAATGCTCATTTTGCCCACATACAAAGGTCGCTGCGACCTAGCTATAGTGTAGCCTGTGGAAATTATGCGCCCTAGCTATAGTGCAGCCTATAGAAATCAGGCATTTCCACACCCTAGCTATGGTGCAGCCCACGGAAATCCTCCAAAATAAGGATTTAACAAAGGAAAACACAACTTCTTCTGTCAGGGAAAGTTCTTCTCCCTTCTTTCTTTAGGAATTCAGGCCACTGACCCTTCTGAAGGCAACAGATAGGTTAACATCATTAACCATCATAGGGGCTGATGAAAATAATGTGTAACACTTGTTACTCTACAAAATTCCCAAACTTTTGAATAAAAACCTCACCCCTAGAAATGAAATCCTATTGAGAGCAAAGTATTTTGTTGGAGATAAAACCACTTTCACAATTGCATCAAATTGAAAATATGTTGTTGTAAAGGAAATCACACTTGCATTGAAATGAAACAAACTTCTTGTAAATGAAATTAACCTCACTTGTATTGGAATGAAACGCATTGTTCTAAATGAAATCAAACCTCACTTGCATCGAAATGAAAACATACTATTGTAAATGAAATCAATTCTCACTTGCATTGGAATGAAAACACACTATTGTAAACGAATCAAACCTCACTTGTTGAAATATAAAGCACATTTGCACAAATGAAATAAACCACTCTTGTTGAAAAAGGGAAATCACTACTTAAAAGGAAACAACCCACACTCTTGTTGAGAATAAAGCAAACCACACTTTTTTAAAAATGGAATGGGTTCACTCTCTGTAAAAGAAGAAATTCATTCGACTAGAAGGAATCACACCTTGTTGATATGAAATAAATTAACAACAAGTTGATGATTCATAGAATGGGGATAATCTACAACATTCTGACTCTATCCAACTTTGTAACTTAATCAACCTCAGTCAATCTGACACATGAGATCTGTAACAACAATGATCTTTCGAATTGAAATAAATTCACAATACAACCTAAATAACAACACTCTACACGCACACACCAGAAGACTCGTAATCTAATAATGAAAAAAAGTAACAACAAAGATCTAAAATGTACTTCAAAAATCACTCTTAATATAAATCTACTTAATAATACAATAACAGTGACCTTGCTAAAGAGGAGGGCCCTTCCACCTTAGCAAGGGCTCAAAAAGATACATAAACTACAACTTAATTGCACATAAAAATTGAATCATAAACTTGTTGAACTTTTATTAATCCAACTCAAGAAGTACAGGTACAGGTGTTGTCTCTCATTGACCAGACTGATTGATCTCCAAAAAATAGACTACTTTGAGAGCAGAAATGCTCTGCTTTTTAAAGCTTCCTCTAAACTAATATCGGAAAGATGACAATTACAAATAGCCTTGAGAATATTTTGATTCTCAAGTTGTGCAATACAGCCTTAACTAGGAAGATACTAAATATTTCTTACAACTAGTCGTAACTAAGCATGACTGATTAAAGATCTCGCCCATTGAATTGTACTATAATTTGGGCTGACAAAACTAATTATGACAATTACAATAATCATGAATTAGAGAATAGCCACATCATTAAGATGACAATTCATTACGACGAGGGTACGCATATCAGCGACCTGATCAACATCGGTATGAACAATCCTCAAATAACATTGTCAATATGGAGTAATGGTAATTGAGAGTAACAACATTCATAGGAGCGACAGTGTTGCAGGAGAAACAATACTCCGAAGTAACAACATCATAGGAGTAACAACACCTCAGAGTAACAACAACATAGGAGTAACAACACCTGTAACAAATGATTATCCTGCAGGGAGTTCTTAGCACTTTGTTAGTAAATACCCAAAGAGGCCATTATCCTTCCCAAATGCAAGCAAAACTTAATGAATTGAGGCATCATATGGACTTTAGCATACCTAGACAAAATGAAAGATCTTGGAAAATAATGGCAATGAAAAGAACATGGATGGTACAAGAAAACATATGAAATAGTAATAAAAGGGTGGAAAAAAGGTGTCAATTCTTGAAACCAACATCCCCCCCAACTAAAGAAACTGCACATCCTCATGCATCTTGTTGATCAATCAGAGTCTGAGTTGAGTTGGAAATATTGGAGGTGGAGATTAGTGAGGTTATATGTTGCAGCAGTATCCTTTTGGATAGTCCTGTATCCATTGGTAATCATCAAATCTATCCACCAATCATCATAAAGCCTTAACTTGTAGAAATGTTGATATCTTTTGATAGGGAGCCATATCAAGGGAAATATGTACCTGAGGCCAAGACACCTGGATCCATAGTGCATGATACAATCCATGTACTTTGTTACTCTTGAGAGAGCATGAGTAAAATTTGGGTACCCATATGGATCCCTACTTTTTATCTCATCGTCGGATGCTTCTTACCTGAGCCGACTACCTGCCAAAGCTTCATGTAGTTGCATATTGATGCATCTAGGGCAGAGGTCCAGGATAAACAATCGGATATCATTCATGGTGGAAACCCATCCTTCTACACCAAGGAACTTATTAAAATCCCTTGCTATATCAGCATCAAGGGTAGGTGTTAAACAACATTTTGTCGCAATTTCTTATATTGTCTATTCTCTTACAACTTAAAATCATAAGACTTTGGAAGGAGAGTTGCGAAGAAGTATTTTGGAAAGAAGCATCTCAAAAAAATCCCTAAATTAAAAACTTGTCACAAGTTTCACTCTATCAAGGTGTGACAACTTTACTTGTCACATTATGCATCACTACCAAGTGTGACAATGTCTCTTTTTGTTCAGATATAAGGGTGCGACAACATTTCATACATGGGAAAAATAAGAGATTTTCAAAGCTTCTAGGAGAGAATCTTCGATGATGATTTGTTTACAGATCGGTGTGGATCTCACCTTCCTCTCATGATTTGGTGAGATCCTAACCTCTTCATGACTTCCTCTCTACTCTATAAAAGAGGAAACTTCCAAAGGAAAAAGATAAGAAAGAATAGAGGAATAATGAGATTATGGTGAATTGAGAATAGATCCATATTTGTAATTGAGAGTTTGTGAATCTCACTTTGTCCCTAAGAGAGTTAGTTGTGTCAAAGTACTTTGGTGATGATGATGACACATGTGGAGACTTTGAGGGTATTGAAGCATTGAACTGTTGGAAAGAGATTGTCAACGCCAAGGCACCAGTTGTAAGTTGTTTCCTAATTATTTAATACAATGATACATTTTCCTTTCCTAACTAATATTGCCAATGATCTTTGTGTGTATTTATCCTTGGTTATTTACATAGGTTTATTGAAATATATAGATATTGGTTTCTTTCACTGTTTTGTTTGTTCCTCTTGCAGATCTCTATTTTTACGAAGAATTTAATCGAGAATTTGGAGTTAGAACTTGCAAGGACAAATGACGATTAAAAAGGTATGAACTTCTATCTTTTATGTTTCTTTTGAATCTAAGGAAAAAAGTGTATTTTGTTTGGTTTTGTTCTAGTTCCGGGTGTCCGAACTAGGGAGATTGGTCTATGTCCACACTTTATTTATCCACAACAATAGGTTCTCCTCTAACCCATAACGTTTTCTCTTTCTGGGTTGTTTCCATGGTGTCATAGGTTCCTTCCACTCTTCTTGGTTACTGACAAATGAAGTAAAATCCATCAACTGAATTTTCCCAACATATGGTGAAAGATTAAACTTGCATTCTCCATACAAAATAAACTCATGCATACACAATTCACAAAGTAGATGTTGATCTGCAAGACTACTATGAAACAAAGCCTTCAGAGAAGAAATAGTGGAATCAAACTTACAAAGTCTATCTTCTTTCAAGGCTACCAACTGAAAAAGAATGAATTTTTATTGAAGAAATATTGGATAGGTAGGGGAAGGGTTTTTGCAATTCAACAATTCTTGTGCCAAGTCACATATTTTTACCTTTGTGTCTCATGGGGCTTGGACCTAGTCTCTTAGTTCTTTCAATTATTGTCTTTATTCCTTCAACTTATCCCACCTTTGTTTATGGAATGCCAATTCTTCTACCCACTTTTCTATGAGGTCACGGGTAATATTTGTATGCTATTAAATGGAAATCACCCCTTATTGAAGTGATAGAGCTAGCTTCTTCCACTTATGAGTTTCAGCAACCAATATGTCAACATTAGGGGCAGTGTCATGTCTCCTTTCTTCCTCAAATTGAACTTCCTCATCTATAGGCGTTGTTGTTTCTTGTGTAACAACAACGTCTTGTTCAATTTCTTGTGCATCAACCAAAGGAGGCCCTTATTCTCCTTTCTCGTTATGTTGTTCCTCCCTTCCTGGAGTTTCAACATCAACATCCTTATCTCCTTATTTTCAAAATCTGTTTCGGCATCTTGGTTTGATTCAGTTGTCTTTGTGCCAAGTACTATTGGTTCTTGTGTAACATTAGTATCTTGGGCAGGATCCTCTTCGATGCCCTAAAAAGGTTTAGTTGTCTCTATGTTGTTGTGTCGTTCTACAACCTCCATTACAATGACTGGGTTGGGTCCAACTATTTTTTTGCCAGGTTCTATTGGTTCTTGTGTGGCAGTATTATCTTAGACAGGTTCTTCCTGACCATTTTCGATAGTCTCAGTAAACTTCTCATCCTCCTCAAAAGGTTTTGTTTGAATACCTACTAAAATAAATTTTGGTGGTAACACATAATTTTGTGCATACCCTACCTAGTTAAGAACATCACCACATGATGAACATAATTTTTCCCTAGTCTCCTTATCCTCAGGTATTCTAGCCTTAGGTTTTAAAGGAGAAAATGATTTTCTCACTAGTTGTGCAATCTCAACCAGGGCTCCCAGTCCTCAGGGGTTTTCTTCTTCTTGAAATTTTCCTTTTAAAACCCTAAGTTGTCCCTCAAGCCTAGAATTTTCCTCCTTTAAATGATCAATCTTCTTAAGCATGGATGCAATTTTACTTGGCCTGGAGTTGTCGGTTCTTGCTCTTTCCTTTCCCTTCTTTGGAGCAGTTGGCTTCCCAGCAGGTTCTTGTGGGTGATCAACAATGATCAATGGTTTAGATGATTGGGTTGATGCTAATGTCGAGGAATGCCCGGTTCTTCTTCTTTGGAGGTCATAAAAAACTCCTTAGGATAACATGTTCTTCCCTCTCTTCCATTTTGGAGGTTCTTCTATGACAGGGCAATGTTTACATTCTTCCCAAGAGGGGTTTTCACTTATAACCTCTACTTCATCACTAGAGTTACATTATTTTGTTTTAGTGCATGAATAAACAAAATCTTGATAAATCCATGATTCAAAATGCAGGCCTACATATGTTTGGACTGGAGCACAGAGCTAGCCATTAGCTTCATAGACTCCAACAAAAAGGAACAGATGTTCAGCAAATGCCCATGACGAAGATGTGACAGTAGCATAAAGTGGTAGTTGAAGACAATAGTAAATCTTCCTTCACAGTTAATGTATCTCTAAATGAAATAGGAAACATCTTGCCAAGGAGAAGGTAGTGAGGTTATGTCGATTCCCTTACCTTTTTATTTGACATGTTCTTCTCCTCTTAGGAAATTCACCTTAGTTGTTGGAATCAACACCTTCTTACTAAACCAAAATACCCCTGAATGTGGAAAACATGTATCCTATGCAATAGTCCCTTATGTAACATCGACATGTAGTTCGTGCACCATTGAGCATGCTCCATCTAGATTTTGAACAAACTCAACGAAGATGACATTATCAAACCCTTGCAGTTTCTTGAAGAAGGTTACCTAGCATGCATCCTAAAATATTTGGTAGGGTTTTGGATGGCTACATAGAAAATCAAGCAACTCATGCTCATTAAAAATGGTTGATCCTGCCATTCTGGATAGTCAAGTTCTCACTAGCTTGTTGTATGTAGAGTTTCAGCAGGGTGAATTGCAGGAACGGGCATGCAGTCGCAGCTGGGGGGAATTGTTAAATTAGGAAAGTTGATGGTATGGTTGTTTTATGCCATAATTAGTATTAATGGTGAATAATGGAATGGCATGTTTTCATGGAAATTTGGCATGATGTGATGGGAGAAATGATACAANCCCCCCCCCCCCCCCAACTAACGATCAAATCCATTCTCAGCTAAGGTGGAAGAATTGATGGCATCAGTCCAAATGTCACCTCTAAACTTTATAATTATGCAAGAAAATGGAAAGGATGTGCATATTGGGTACTTACCATAAAGTGTGTCTGACGTGTCAGATGTTGAGTGTAACTGACGGTCAAAGTACGAGCAATAATGATGACCGTAACAAGTGGAGTTGGAAGAGTACATGATCAAAGAGTGGCATCTGGATATTTGGAATAGAGATGTAGCATTATAACATTGGATTTTCATCACTCAATCTGACATTTCAACATACAAAGAGAGTCATGGCATAATATTGTAGACTGTAGCAAGTATGAGCAACAACAAGTAGTAACAGTGTGAGAATTAACAAATGAGTCACAATGAGAGGTGAGTTTCAGCAAGAAAGAGATGAGTTATGACAAAAAATGAAAATCAACAAGTGATTTACAGCAGATGTTGCGTTACAACAAATGATGAGTTAAGATGAATTACATCAGAGGATGAGTTATGGAAAATGAGTTATAGAAAATGGTGAGTTACATTAAATGATGGGTTACAACAAATGAGTTGTGGAATATGAGTTGCAACAAAATTAGTTACAATAAATGAGTTGCAACAAATGATGAGTTACAACAAATGAGTTGTGGCAAATGAGTTACAGCAAAATGAGTTACAACAAAATGAGTTGTGGCAAATGAGTTATAGCAAAATGAGTTGCAACAGATGAGCTACAACAAATGAGTTATAGCAAAACGAGTTACAAAAAATGAGTTTCAACAAAACGAGTTACAACAAACGAGTTATGAAAAACGAGTTACATCAAATGATATCATTGAATTGTGTTGATCTGGACCTAAAGTTGTTATTGACAAGAAAATTTTCTGCATTATTAACAAAAATAATGGAAAAAATAAACTTATAAGAATTTTTTTTTTTACTTTTTTAAGTGTCAACTGCTAGGTAGTTGGTTTTGAGTTGGCACCCATCTAATTGTGCTCTAAGGGATTTTTCATAGTTAGATTTATTTATTTATTTATTGAAACTATGTGGTCAGTGGTGCAAGAGAATGGTTTTTGGGCCCATTGATTTCAAAACCTGGCTTTGAAATAACATGAGAGAGAAACGAATCTTTGGAAAGCGGCTAGTGATACAACTGAAGACGATGGCCATTAGCAAGTAGAGAAACTTTTTAGTCGTCTATGGTTGTAATCTTGATGGTCCCATTTTCAAAAAAAAAATCCACTTCATAAGGGCCTAACCATCTAGTGCAAAGCTTCCCCTTGAAATATTTAAATCTAGAATCATATAACAATGCCCAATCGCCTTTTTGAAACACCTTTTTTTTAATAAATTTATCATGCCACTTGTTGCGTTTTTGTTGAACAAGGTCGGTGTGATGTATGGAATCCAAGCGCATTTCATCTAATTCATTAAGTTCATCCAACCAATGTTTTTATGTTGTGGTTAAATCCAAATTTACCTCTAAAGCAGTCCTTAATGTTTTTATTTCAAATTCAATGGGGAACACATGACTCTTACCATAGACAAGTTCAAATGGAGAGAAACATGTGGTGTTCCACCATGTCATCTGATAGGCCCAAAGGGACTCTTCTAGTCACTTAGCCCAATCATGACGATGACTAGCCACAATTTTCATGAGTATGCCTTCAATAACTTTATCAATGCTTTCCACTTGCGTATTTACTTTTGGATGGTAAGGTGAAGTAATCCTATGAAAAATTGTGTACTTTTCGATGAGCTCTTTGATCAGTTGGGAAGTAAAAAGTGGTCCTCCATCTATGACTATTTCTTTTGGCACTCCAAAGCAAAAAAATATGTCTTGAAATAGAAATTCAACAACACCTTTCTCAGTAGCCCTGGTGAGTGCCTTGGATTCGACCCATTTGGTGACATAATCCATGTAAACCAAGATGTAGGACTTTTGATGAGATGGGGGGTTGATATTCCCCACAAAATCAAGCACCCACTTTTCGAAGGGTTGGATAACCAATTGAGATTTTAACAAAATTTCATCTAATCAAATGGGTTGGCCTCTTCATTGGCAACTATCACATCCCTGTACATAATTTTTGGCATCCTGGAACAGATTAGGCTAGTAATAGCCCATGTGAAGTGGTTTGTACCCTATTCTTTTATCAACAAAGTGTCTACCACAAGGCTCATTGTGGCAGACTTTCAGAATTTTATGGATCTCATCTTCTCTTACAAAATATTAGATCTCAATATCTGGCCCTGTGTAAAAGAGACAATTGTTGGGTTGTTATATTCTTTGCAGTGAAAGTCTAGTCGAGATGAATCGACTGACGGTCAAAGTCGAGGTGGATCGACAGCAAGTCAGAGGTCAAGGTGAGTTGATTGGGTAAAGTCGAAGCCGAATGTCGAGGCATTTCGACATGGTAAAGGCATCGACAGTAAGTCAAATAGGTCAACCAACAAGAGGTTGATAGGAATACGTGTGGCGACCGATTGAATATTGAATGAAGGTCGTCTGGTAGTCGACTAGTAATATGACTTGGATTCGACTCTAACTAAATCTCAATATTTGAAAAACTCATAAAGTGGTAGTTTAAGATCTTCTTGTAGATCGAGAACAATGGACAATGGTATGTCCAGGTACCCAATCGATAGGCATGTCGACGGAAGAATGGGAGAAACTCGAAAGAAGAGAAAGAAGTACGATTTGGATTTTTCTTGCAAATTCGGTATTGTTGAATGTCTCAGGTGAAGATTTGGCCAAGAAATTATGGGACAAGTTGGGAAGCTGATACCCGTCAAAATCTCTGGTAAATAAGTTGTTTCTCATAAAGAAATTCTATCTTCTGAGAATGAGTGATGGAAGTTCGGTGACTGAGCATTTAATTGTGCTTAACACCATTTTAAGTCAGTTATTAGTTGTGGATATTAAAATCACTGAGGAGGAGAAGCGTATAAGCATATTATGTTATTTTCTAGACTCCTGAGATAACTTAGTCATGGCTATAGGGAGTAATACAACCACACTAGTGATAGAAGACATGGTTGCTTCTTTGCTATCAAAAGAAATGAGAAAAAATAACATGGAAGGATTGACCAAAGATTCTTTAGTGGTGATAGGTCGACTAGTTGAAAGAGATAAAAGAAAATTATCCAGTATAAAGTCTAAGTCTAAGGGTAGATCAAAATCCCCAGTTCAGTCGAAAAGAAGATGTTGGAAATGCAGTAAAGTTGGGCATTACAAAAAGGACTATAAGTCAAGGGCGATGGAAGTAAATATGAGATCCGACGAGAAGCAGTCGACTAAGAGAAATACAACTTCAAATAAGGGAGGTGATGTGTACCTAACGTCGACCAGTACACATTCAGATCAAGGTGTTTGTTTGATCAACTCGAGAGCATCCTATCATAGGACACCACATAGAGAATGGTTATGTGAGTATGAACGATATGATGGAGGTGATGTGTTCTTGGGGGATGACTCGGCAACCAAAATTGTCGAACAAGGAGGAGTTAGACTGATACTATAGGATGTGAGGAAATAACCCTTCCAAGTGTGCTACACATTCCAAGTTTGGAAAGAAATCTGATATCTATCAGTAAGATGAGTGATGCTAAAGTACACACTCTGTTTCATAAGGATTCATGCAAGATGGTCAGAGGTGCGATGGTCTTAATGAAAGGAATTCGGATTGGAACCCTATACATGTTATTAGGGAATGTTGACTCGACTCGATGAAACAACATCGTTGCTACTGAAGTCGACTCGAATTCAACTCAACTCAACCCGACTCAGGCTGAGTCGGTACAAACCGACTCAACAAGACATGATAAAATCAACCCGACTAGGCTATGGTATGAGAGGATGGGACAGATTGGAGAAAAAGGACTTTGCGCTATGCACAATAAAGGTATGGTTGAAGGGTTTTCTGAATGTGGCTTAGAGGTCAACTTTTGTGAATATTGCATATATGGAAAAAAAAGTCGAGTGAGGTTCCCATCTGGAGTGACAAGGGAAAATGGGATTCTAGAACTGATTCATAGTGATGTGTTTGGCCTAGTTACAGTCCCTTCACTTGGTGGATCCTTGTATTATGTCTCCTTCATAGATGATTTTTCCAGGAAGACATGGATATATTTCCTAAGGAAGAAATGAAAGGTTTTTGATAAATTTAAAGAGTTTAAAGATCTTGTAGAAAACCAGATAGATAAGAAGATTAAAGTGTTGAGAACTAACAATGGTGGTGAATTTTGTGGAAAATAATTTGATCAGTTATGTAATCAGTGTGGCATAGCACGCCAAAATACCACATGATATACCCCGCAGAAAAATGGATTTTTCGAGAGAATGAACAGAACGTTGATGGATAAGGCAAGGAGCATGCTCAGTGGTGATGGGATCGCATAAGAATTCTCGGCAAAGGCAGTTAATGCTGCAAGATATCTGGTGAATATGTATCCTTCGTCGGCGCTAGTCAACACGACTCCACATGAGGTATGGTCAAGTAAGAATCCTTTCGTTTCACATCTCAAATTATCTGGTTGTGATGCATTTGTGCATTTTCCCAAGGAAAAGAGGAGCAATTTGGACAAGAAGGCAGTCAAACATATTTTCATTGGATATAAAGAAGGAATGAAAGGATACAAGCTCTAGGACCATGCATAAAGGAGAAAATTTTACAGTTGAGATGCGGTCTTCAGTGAAGTTAGAGGTAAGTCCTATCCTGAAGAAGTTGTTCAGACTGAGAATAATCCTGAGATGTTGTGGTTTGAAATGAGGAATAAATAAGATGATTTAGATGAGTCAACTGAATATGAGGAAGAGGTGGAACAACAGACTCCGATGGTAAGGAGGTCAAAAAGAATAAGAAAACTAGTCAAAAGGTATAGTTCACCCAAATTTCATTATGTATTCATGCTAACTTTCATCGACGATGATCCCAAGTCAGTGGATGAGGCAGTCGAATCAGTAGAGGGTAAACTCTGGAAGGATTCCATGGTCGAAGAGATGGAATCCTTGCACAAGATTGAGATATGAGATTTAGTCAATTTACCTAGTGGAAGAAATCCCGTCAGTATCAAATGGGTATTCAAGAAGAATATGAATGTTGTAGAACAAGTCGAGAAGTTCAAAGCTCAATTGGTAGAGAAAGGTTATTCCCAAGTAAAGGGAGTCGACTTCAGTGATATTTTTTCCCTTGTTGCAAAACTAACTTCCATTAGAGTAATAATGTCTTTGGTTGCAGTATTCTATCTGGAAATAGAACATATGGATGTGAAGACAACATTCTTACATGGGGACGTGGAAGAAGAAATATACATGAAATAGCCTGAAGGATTTGTAGTAAAGGGCAAGCAAGAGTTGGTGTGAAAACTGAAAATATCCCTTTATGGTATAAATAAATCGCCAAGTATGTGGTACCAGAAATTCAACACATACATCCTTAGTTTGGGATTTGTGAGAATAAAATTTGATCACTGCATATATTCTAAGGAAGAAGGTGTGTGTTTCATATATGTATCTTTCTATGTCGATGACATGTTTCTAATTAGAAACAACATGGACGCAATAAAGGAGGTGAAGAAGAAGCTATCCTCCAAGTTCGACATGAAGGATCTTGGTACAACTAACTTCATTTTAGGAATGGAGATTAAGAGAGATCGAGCCACTAGAAAGCTCCGATTGAATCAAATGAAGTGATTGAAACAGTTCTGAAATGGTTCAACATGCAGGATACAAACCAGTGAAGGTGCCAATTCCTGTGGGAGTAAGGATTACTGTTGAACAGTGTCTAAATACACGGGAATAAATAGAATACATGGCATGTGTTCCCTATGCAAGTGTTATTGGTAGTCTAATGTATGTGATGGTTTGCACTCGACTAGACATTGGCAAGGCAGTGGGAGTGTTGAGCAAATACATGTCAATACCTATAAAGAAGAACTCGACTATTTTCAAGACAGTATTTAGGTATTTGTGTGGCATGAAGTGTTAGCGTCGGAAGTCACTCCTGGATTGCAGCAGGAGCAGAGCCCGACGCCCATCAGTTTTTATGTCACGATTTAATAAATGGGGGTGGTTGAATGGAAAAAGACCCATGAAAGCAGCATTGACACAGGAACCAGGGTCTGGTATGTAGAAAGCAAGGGAGGTATTGATCCAACTTCAGTCAATAAGTTGATTAAAGGGTGGTAGATAGAAGACTTGTGAGAAGGGTGAGCAAGACTGCCTTGGGCAACAGCCCTTCAGAAGCTTGAGGAAGAAAAACTCAGATGCCAAGATCCTCTTGGTCCAGAATTTCAATGAGCTGAAGGGTGACTCGACTAGATCCTCCAATTCCAAGCCATTCCAGCACTGAGAAAACACAAGAACTGATTAGAAACACTGCGACTATTGTAGTGATCCAACCTACATCATCCTACAATAGCACAACTCGACTGGATACTCCAATTCTGAGTTGTTCTAACACAGTAAACAAAGAGATTGAAAAAGAGGCTGACATCCATAAAGTAAGAAATCTCAAATGCCTTATACATTAACCAGAGCAACCAGCGCTTCATCAAAACTTACAGAACGGGAGCCTAGATCAACCATCGACCCTTACAAAAATGGTGAAAATGCCTACATATACTCAAAAACAACAACAGCGGCAAAAATGAGACATTGCATTAAAGAATTGCGTCTGCATGGCTTCTAACAGTCTGCCCATGCAGACTCAGGATGATCGTGCGCCTATGATAGACACCATCAGATTTCGGATTGTCCTTCTGCAGGTGACTCGACGTGAATTAGTCCTTTGTTGGACCTTCCTTTTATGGCGGAGCTGATGTTCAACCACCAGCAGCTGCCGCAATAACTGCTTTTTGGGATCGGGAATGGCCTCGGTCAACTCTACCTTCTCGGATGTGGAGGTCTCCTAATGGTGCCACCTGGATCAGCCGAACGATCTTTCTTTGGACGCTACTTCACTGGACTGCTACAAGGGACCCCTATGGTGGATGTGGAAGAGGGTGTGACGGTGGTTAAAGGCATGAACATTGTGGAGGTGATGGAGAAGAAATGGGAGCTGTGACATCAGCTGAGGAATGTCATGCGGTCTGAATGGGATAGATGAGGAAGGAGCATGGAGTGCAAGAGTACAGGAGGAGGTGACTGGGAATGAGAGGGAAGTTGGATAGATGACAGGGGAAGAGGGAGGCGGTAGGTGGAGAACAGGTGGCAACGGGGAGGACGATACCAAAGGTGACACAACAGGCAAGGAGGCCCACAATAATAACACATCATTTCGGACCCCCCCCTCTTTTATTAAAGACAAGATGGAAAAGGGGGGCCAGAAATGCTTGAGAATCGTTGATCTAGGCACCCTGATACTGACCGTTGGAGAGCTACGCACTCAATTCTGGACCCCCCCCCCCC
>ML834897.1:56811-76378 GCA_009831015.1 Picea engelmannii
GATTACAGAGAGATTTTACAAGAGAGTTTCTCACAATCGATCATCGGCAAATGACCCTCCATGCTCTTTAAATAGAGATCATGGACCAATCGGGTGTTAAGCCACGGATCAATGGCCGTTAAGATCGAGGAGAGTATGAACCGACGGATCACTCTATGTCGGGAACATATCGTGACCGTCGGATTTCCTAACTACAAATGCATACTAATGCATACTAAAGAAACACACTTTTACCTAACGACATATTAGACCAAGTAGATCTTAACTAACTCCTAAGTGTCTAAATATCCTAACAGCAGAGAGCTATGAAGGTAAGTTGCGATAGTCAAAGTGCAATATTTTGGCAAAGAACCCTACTTATCATTCGAAGACTAAGAACATTGATGTACAATACCATTTCGTAAGAGATATGGTGGAAAGTAACAAGGTGCTACTGGAGAAAGTAGACACGTTGGAAAACATAGCATACTAGTTGACCAAGTATGTGAGTGTTGTGTAGTTCTCTTGGTGCAGAGAGGCAATGGGAATTGTTGTCGTGGGTCTGTGAACGAAAGTTCAGGAATCTCTTGTTTCAGAAAAGAAGACAAGTGGGATAATTTTTAGTTGTTATATTCTTTGCAGTGAAACTCTAGTCGAGGTGAATCAACTAATGATCAAATTTGAGGTGGATTGTGTTAGAATAAAAGAGATGTGCTCATTTTTCCATAGACAATATCTCAATATTTTCACCCAACCATAGGCACGCATCCACCCCCGATCATCGTAACCTTAACAGATAGAATAATTCTGGAAGCGGTACTAGACCCAACAAATAACCAAGAGATATCATATCTCTCTTCTTTCGAGAATAATGCACCAAAAAGAAAGTCCATAAACCAGAAACCAAGACCAAAATCCCAGTTGCAGTAGATGCAACTGCATTCCTTCTCCAAACTTTCACACTACTTGTCTTGTGTGAGCTGTGAGAGTGTGTATAACCAAATGAGCTCAAGTTCCATCTATTTATAGTGCTCTTTGTCTCCTGTCCAGGCCAACTTCTTCTTTTAGAGGCCAATACTTAAATATTAATTATTTTAATGAGTCGACATGTCTTCTAGGGTTTCTATACATATGTTTAGTGTTTCTCTAGCTTCTCGAACATTCTAATCTGGTCAGAGGTTAATACCTCCTGTAGCTACCATAATATCAACACTCCCTCCTAGCCTCTAGGTAAGGAGGTATTAAAGTCAATGGTATTGATCACAAACAGACCATTCAATCGGTAGTATCATCATAGCCACAAAGGCTATCTCATGATCACGTAGATCAACTCATGAGCAACATCACCACTATTAGTATCATCTGATAGCATCAACTACATTATCTCTCAAAGCCATACTCCATTTGAGTAATCGGGCATGAAGTTGAAAAATTCATTTACTCAACAGAGTGATACAAGGACCATTATTTTATTCCGGACATACGTCTTAGAAGAAAAACTGTCCCAACAAATGTTGAAAGCCCCGCAATGGGATACAAGGATCATTCTTCTAATCTAGACCTACATCTTAGAAGAATTTTAGTCTTCCCAGATGATGAAAGCCACCCCATGGGCTACAAGGACCATTCTTCTAATCTAGAAATACATCCTAGAAGAATGACTATCCTAGACCATTTTCCCTCCGACCACTACTGTGAACTTAGGGAAAATGTTTGTCCTGTACCAATCTCTCCACTCTGGTCATTATTGTGAACTTAGGGAGATGGACCATTCTTGTAATCCGGACATACATCCTAGAAGAATATTTTTCCATGGTACATCAACAATATGTCAACCTGGATGATTCTCCATAGGGAGAATGTCTGTCCACCAGCAATATTTCAACCTGTACCATCCTCCACATGGAGGATGTCTATCCACCAACAATATGTCCTATCTAGAACATTCTCCACCTAGAGAATGTCTATCCATCAGCACATTTAGTATCCATCTCGTTGGTGATCATCTACAACACTAGTGATAGTCTCCATGGAAATAAGAACTTCATTCGATAGAACACAACTGTGTCTATACATAGTAATATACAACTACTATCCAGTGGTACACAACCACTCCTAGTAGCACACTGCTACTAACCAGTGACTCATAGTCACCACTAGTAGATCACATCCACCAAAGTACCATATAGTTTCTATCCAAAGACATACACTCTCCACAACAATCATATCATCTTATATCAACCTGCATAACAATATCATGATACAAATTGAGTCATCTGTGTTAGAAAAACAGGATCACGGAGTAATAAAATAAAACAAATGCGGAAATAAAACACAGAAGATACACAATACAATAAATACATAGATATATGTGGTTCACCCATTGTGGGATACGTTCACCAGATAAATTTCCAGGTCCTTCCTTTTTATTATCCAACAAAACGAAGGGATACAACCTA
Organism: Picea engelmannii; assembly: GCA_009831015.1. Lineage (NCBI taxonomy): Eukaryota > Viridiplantae > Streptophyta > Pinopsida > Pinales > Pinaceae > Picea > Picea engelmannii. Next base: position 59,250 of record ML834897.1, read on the forward strand.
CAACACACCTGTTGTAACTTCCTCTTCATTCTCTCACAGTATCCTCTCTCAGAATGCAATATTCACGATAATGAATAGTCGCAATACAATTCCCTCATAAAAGAGGATTTCCTTCTAGGGAAAAAAACCATAACATAACTTCTACCATCAGATCTGCGACCTTATAATGAACGATCCAGATTGACTATGAAATTACAATATTTTACAAGGAAAATTTTCCTAATATTTCACTTCGAGGGGTGCTGCCCCCAAATCCCCCACTAGGAGGGGGCTACAAAAATTGTCGCTACCCCCTTGGACCCCCTGGGTGACAGTTATGGGGGGGGAAATCCCCACATCCCCCCATTAGGGAATGGAGTCCAAGCACAGCTGAAGCAAACATCTGAATAGGGAAGATAATCAAGCTCCACAACCAACAATCTAGGCCATTCTTCCACTCACATCTGTGAGATGTGGAAGAGTATCTTCCCTCAGAAAGTTAAACATTATCCATGGGCTATCTGGACTATTCTTCTCAAGCATACAAAAATAGTTTTCCATGATTTATGAACCTAGACCATTCACCTAATTGGACCATTCTTTCGGCACTAATCAGAGTGCAACTTCGACAGAATGAGTTTGCCCTAGGGAATGAATGTCCCTGATTGTTGAACCTAGACCATTCACCTAACTAGGCCATTCTTCTGACACTAATAATAGTGCAACCTAGAGAGAATGAATCTACCCTAGGGAATGACTGTCCAGACCATTTCCTATGGAAATGATTGTCCTGCACCAACCTCCTGTAACGAACCATTCTTTGAAATTGCTCACAACTATGAAATTTGAAAGAATGACTTCCTAGAGAGGCAGACCATTCTTCTTGACCACTACTCAGAGTGACTGCCAAGAAGAAATATTTTCCTATACCATTCCCCCACACTAGCCACAAGGGGAATCACTATCTATTGTACATCAACAATCTATCAGACCATTTTCATTAGGAAAAATGATTTTCTGATCTAGACCATTTTTCGAACTGGAAAATGATTTTTCGTCATAAATATTGGGCCACTTTTCGAACTAAAAAGTGATTACCCATCTTGGACCATTTTCCAAACTGGAAATGATTTTCCATCAAGAATCTTGGACCATGTTCTGAACTGGAAAGTGACTGTCCAACCTAGACCATTTTCCAAACTGGAAAATGACTGTCCATATATCAATAACATATCAGTGCTCACTCCCAACCTAGGGGTAATCACTTCCATTTCCAATAAGGAATTCATCTCCACAAGTCCATCTTTTCCCTTAAGTACAAAAAATTTTCATATTAAACAGATGCTTCACCAAAATATATGTTATCTGCTCATCATTGGATATATACTGGAGAACCACTTCTCCCCTCAGACTTTATCATGGATAAAATAACACTTGATATCAATGTGCTTCAACCTGTCATGGAACACTAGGTTCTCTGAGAACTTCACACGGCTCTAGTTATCACAATATATCATTGTCAAATTCAACACATGATAAAGCAGTCCAGAAACCATATTATAGAGCCACACTACTTCCGTACAAGCATCACGAGCTACAATATACTCTGCTTCTGTGGCATTGAGTGCAACAAACTTTTGTTTCTTGCTTATCATGGAAAATCTCAAACTGAAACATATCCAAGAATCACTTCTTCTGTCATATGCACTCCCTTCCTAATCTGAATCGATAAATCCATGCAGTTGTATATCATAACTCAAACATCCCGTGAATATATTTCAAGGCATACTTTGCAGTTATTCAATTTTCATGGCTAAGTTCCACCTGGAACTATTTTCACGACAAGGAAAATATATGATTGAGTATTCTCCAAATACATTAACGAGCCATTCAATTTTCAATTCAGGGATGGGTCTACTGGATCAGATTCTCTCATCTTCTTCAGATCTGTCATTATGGGATTTTACCATAGATTTTCAATCCATCATTCTGGACTTTTGAAGAATCATTTCAATACTCTTCCTCTGTCATAGGAAATTTTCACCATGCTTCTGCTATACATGAGAGGCTTTGCACCAGATTGCTTGAATTCATACAAGGTCTTCTTCTATATTCATACATGGGTATCTTTATGGTATACCTAAAAACCTTGAGGTTGTTCTATATGCTTCTTATTCAATTACTTCGTTGAGAAGAAAAGTCTTGTTGGCACAGGGGCAGACCCATGGTTCACTCCAGGAGTGCACCAACAAGCCCTAAGTACTGGCTCTTTCTGCAACACCTGCGAAGCAGATGCAATCTCACCTGAAGAAGCGTTGAGGGGGTTGTAGGACAGAGATGTCTACAACCAGGGAAATATCAAGTGGATCTTGTATAACAGCAATCACGATATTCATATATCACTTATCAGTGAGATCTACTCTGTGCAACTATAGATCTTGATCTAACACAATAATGCAAATAATAGTATAATAATGACAGAGATCAAAGCATTAATCACTCACACAACACAAGATATAATTGGTTCACCCTCTCTCTAGGGCTACGTCCACAGAACTATGCTTATGATATATTAAGATAAATCTTACAGTGTTGATCTGCACTCTTGGCCAGCAGATCCTTTCTCTCCTTCTCTCTTTCTCTCCCCCTTCCTGCGCACCCAGCTACAGTATCTGATCTTCGCACCCAGTTGAATATCTTACAATACCAGAAGGCTCTCACCCTCAACACTTCTCTCTCACAATACAATGACCTCTCACCACAACAATAGAGCTAAATCAATAACGATATCATATCCCCTCGACCCAAGTCCTCTTGAACTTTATTTATATATTACAATACCTCATCGATAGCCTTAGGTCAAAACCTAGGTGTCGAAACCCTAATTACCAAAACCTTAGGTGTCTAAGACCCTAGGTCAACTTGATCCACTTTTTCCGAACTTTGTCATCCTGTCTTTCCTTCCTTCTCGTGCGGTGCTCCAAAGCATCCAATGGTAGATTTTTCCACTTCCTAATTTGTTCTCAGTCCATCTTCCTTGCTTATTTGTCATCCTCAATCTCCTCATCCAATGGCTTGCTTTTCCTCACTTCGCTCCATCTTTTCTTCTCTTTTTCTCATTTCGACCCAGTGACAGTCACTATGTCTACCGTGAAGTTCGCTTTTTACCTTTTCTTCCTTGTTCTCTGCTTCCTTTCATAACCAAGGGCCAACAAGCCCCCAACACTCACATGTGACTCATCCTGAGGCACTTCAGATCTGATCCTTTCGTTTTACTTCGACTTTAGACTGCACAGTGCAGCCTTTTCTTTATGCTTTATGCCTCCTTCTCGTCCTTGTGAAGACTGTCTTTTCTATTTGGTACCCAGTTTCAACTGCACCTAGTACCTAAACCCTTTTCCTCATGCCTTTACTTAGAGTTGTGAGGCAGCTGGTTGTCATAGTACAACTTCAACCGACTCTCATTCACCAATCCTTCTTTCCATTATCCATTCAACGTCTTCAGCTGCGCAGCTCCTCCTTCTGTGATATAGGCGATCTCATATGGTCCAAGCCAATGCATTATGAACTTCCCAGGGTGTTTGATAAACTTATTTTCATATACCAGTACTAAATCACCTTGCCTGAATATCTTCTTCTTGATGTGCCTGTCGTGGTAGGCCTTTTCTCGTTCCTTCTGAACTTGCTGATGGAAGCCTGCAATGAATCTATCTTCTTATAGTTCGACTAACTGTGCTAGCCTCTCATGAAAAGCGCTAGTATCATCCATGTCTGTAAATGCAGCAATTCTTAAGCTCAGTACCAAGTACTCCATCGAGACAACAGCTTCAAGACCATAAACCAACTTGAAAGGGGTCTGCGTTTTTAATTTCTTGCAAGTGGTTCTATAAGCCCAGAGTACTAATGGTACTCTTAAATCCCAGACATCCTTGTTCACGCTGCAAATCTTTGTCAATGTTGTCTCCAAGATCTTGTTGAATGCTTCGACCATTCTGTTTGCTTGTGTATGGTAAGGTGTACTCTTCTAATGGTGGACTGCAAATTCGTCAGTTAGGGCTTCAACTGTATTATTGATGAAGTGTGTACCTTGATCACTCATAAGGACCTTCGGGCATCCAAACCTGGTTATTATGTCATCAAATATAAAACATGCAGTTGTAGTTTCACTACAGTCCTTGACTACTCTTGCTTCGGCCCATCTAGTCAGGTATTATGTCGCAGTGATAATATAGCTTGCTCCTGTGTGCTTTCCTGGTGGGTTTATAGGTCCCACGAAGTCAATGGCCCATTTTTCAAATTCTTGTAGGGTCATCTGCGGTGCTAATGGAATCTCATCTCTTCGGGATGGTTTTCCAACTTGCTAGCATACATCACATGCTCTGGTATATTCTTTATCATCTCTATGTAACATAGGCCACCAAAGGCCAGCTCGCAGAATCTTCTGCGTAGTTTCTTTCCTTGCGTAATGTCCTCCTGCAATGCCTTCATGAGCTTCTACGAGGATCATTGGGTTCTCTGTTTCCATAACGTATCTTCTTAGTATCTCATCAGTTCCCATTTTATATAGCTGACCAGCTATCAGTGAAAAATATACAGCGCGCACCACTAGTTGTTTCTTCTGGGAGATTGTATACTCACTCGGAGCCATTCCTACTGACAGGAACTGGACTGTCTGTGAAGTGGTCATCAATATTTCTAATGGTGATAAGTTGTGCATCCGATAATGTATCCTCCATACTGGTAGGTTCTTCACCATGTTCCAACCTCGACAGGTGGTCTAGGCCCTTGTTCATTTTTCCTAGCTTAACTATGATCTCAAAATCATATTCTTGAAACAGCAGAAGCCATCTGCAACTTCCCCCCCCCCCAACACTGGCTTGTTGACTAGGTACTTCAGCGTGGAGTGATCAATAAACATTTTAAAGTGTCCCCCCAACAAGTAGTGGCGGAATTTTTGCAACGCATACACCATGGCTAGTCCCTCTCTCTCTGTAGTGGTGTAATTAACTTCAGCGGTGGACAGCTTCCTACTGTAAAATGCTAATGGATGATCAATGTCCCCTTCTCCAGGTTGTTCCAGTACTGCTCCTAATTCAATGGAAGACACATCAACATGCACATGAAATTCCTTTCTCCAATCTGGAAAGACTAGAATAGGCGCAATCACCATCTTTTGTTTCAGTGTGTCGAAGCTCTGTTGGCATTCTTCTATCCAACCGAAATGATAGTCTTTATTTAATAACTTCTCCATTAGCACAGTAATCTAAGCATATCCTTTGATAAATTTCCTATAATAGCCAGTATGTCCTAACATAGTGCACAGTTGTTTGACTGAAGTAGGTGGTGGCAAATCAACTATAATTTCAATCTTGGATGGATCCACCAACAATCCTTGCTTGCATACAATATGACCTAATAATACTTCAAATGGTGAGAATAAGATGCACTTTTTCAAATTCAAAGCAATTTGACACTGCCTGCATTTATCCAGCATTAGCCTTAGACATTCAATATGATTTTTCAACAAACTAAAAACAGTCCAGTCATCAAAGTATGCTTCTAAAAACTTATGCAAAAATTCTTTGAATGCTTCAACCACCACCCTGGAAAAGATGGCTAGGTCATTCTTCAATCCAAATGGCATTACTATATATTGGTAGGATCCCCACTCTGTGGCAAATTTAGTCTTATGATGATCCTCCTTGGCGATGCGGATCTGATGGTATCCTAAAAACCCATCTGTAAAAGAATATACTTCTTGGCCTCCCATGTTATCCAACACTTCGTCTGTGAATGGTGTAGGGAAAGGATCATGTAGACAAGCATCATTCAGATTCCTGAGATATACGCAGATCTTGATCTCACCTGTCTTCTTATCTTTCACTACCATGGGGCTAATCCACTCTGACTCTTCGACAGGTTCAATAATCCCTGCTTCCAGCATTTTGTCGAGCTCAATCTTCACTTTTTCCTTATATTCCGGGTTCAATATGTAGGGTCTTTGCTTGACTAGATTCGCATCTGGTTTCAAATGTATTCTCATCTCTCCCATAGGTCCTTTGATACCCTTCATATCAATTAACTTGGTTGGGAACAAGTCCTGATACCCGTGCAATAATTTTGTGATTTTGTCAATGGTAGCAACGTCCCAGTAATCTCCGACATTGGCAAGATTTGGTGTCTCCTCTGTCCCAATATTGACTTTCTTTATCTTTATCGGTTGTCCAATGAATGGCAGTTCAAATCCTGGTCCTTCCACATATCTTTGGCCTTCTGTTTCTGCGATATTCACCTTCCTTGGATCATCGTCTTTGTCAGCATTAATGTTGTAGTAGATCTGCAATTTCTAGAGGGGCACAATCCATTCATCCTCTTCTTGCTCCAAAGGGAGGCCAGATGCCTCCTTAAATACTTTCTTTCTCACCGTCTGTAGTGCTTGATCTACTGAAGGAAATTCACTTTCAAACAAAAAGGTGGTTATAAAATTCTGTATCATACCTTCCCATTCTGAAGTGATGAGGCGTAGCTCTGCTTGAAGGTACTAGTTAATCGGGGTGGTATCAAGCATATTGACGAATTTGTGTACCCATTGTTCTCTAGGAATGTCACTCCAAGCCTCTTTGCAGCTGCGTACGTGGTCCTTTGGGCAACTTTGACCTGTATACCTCACTTCGCATCTTACTGCTTGTGCTGAGAACCGCGTTGTCATCAAAGTTTGACATTGTTTCTAGTCTATAATATCGGTTTTATGTGTCCCCCACCATCTTGCTGGTGTATATTTCATGGCCTCGTCCATTGCTAACAGCCTCTATTGTATTGGTACACTTGTCTCAAATTCTGATAAGAATTTCTCTAAGGGGTTCATCCCATCAAAAGTGGGTAGATTACTCACTGTTGTGCCAATCCAGCAAACTTCTCTGGTTAGCCTAGCACATCTTCTTGTAGATACTTCGTACATCTGGTTATGCCAATTCTCTAGCGCCTCTTTTGAGTCGGATGAACATGTGTTGTCACTTTTCCATCTTAGATTCCCGTCAGTTGTAGGGTTGATATAATCCTGTTGTATGGTTGTTAATTTGTAGATGTTTTCCAGTTCAAATGCGTGATCTTCTTCTCTGATAGGCTCTGTATATCGTGGACCCTCATCTGGATCTAAAGGTACAATGACCCTAAGGCCAACTCTCTCAAATGTCATGCATATTTTCTTTATATCAACAACAGTGGAATTGTCAAAGGCTCAATCAATTCCTAACAATGCAGGGTAAGGGAAGCTATCATCAACAATTTCAATTACCTCAAAATCTGCAAAGGTTCTTACTCTATCGATGTCCACTGGGACATGCTCTAATCGTCCAAATGGGCTGACAGCTTGTTGATTAGCCATGCGAAGCCTGATAGGGGAATATATTAGCTTGGGTTTTCCCATCAGTGCCCAAGTTTTCTTCGTCATGACATTGACCTCCAACCCTAAGTCGAGGACCACATAGTTTATCTTATACTCTCATATCTAAGCATTCAAGTGTATTTCTTTATTTGTCCTTCTCCTTTTTCCAATTTGGTGCACTACCTTATTCAGTAAGGGGTCTATCTTTCCTAGCTCATACTTCTTGATTAAATCTTGCAATTCTTGTATGGCACCTTTATCTTGAATCAACTTAACACAAGTGCACAAAAATTCCATGAGTTTGCTTACCTCTTTCCCTTCTGTTGGCGATGCAGACGGATCAAACGCCTAAGGCATGCCATATTCTTTGATTTCTGGTTGTCTCTTTGATGAAGATCCTTGACCTCTTTTGAATTCTTTTCTTGCCTCCTCGAATATTTGTCTTTCTTTCTTAGCATTGAACGTTGGGGTCTTTTTTGTAGCTTTCCTGACTCTATGGTCATTTTCAGTCTTTCCTTAGGCTTCTCTGTCTTCTCCTATAGCAACGCCTCCTCGAGTGATAATAGTGACTCTAGGGTCTTCTCTGCAAGGTTCAACATATATCAGTTGTACCTATGGGTTTTGTTGAGATCCTCGTCTTTCCTGAAGTTTAGTCAGTAGCATAGGGCATTCCTCTATGACATGCTCGAAGGAGTTACAATAACTACAGGTTGTGCAAGGATTCTGACAATCCCTTGCTAAATGTCCTGGCTGTGCGCAGTTGTAATAGATTATTTGTCCTCGGCCTCAGCCCATACCCCCTCCTCGTCCTCATCCTCTGTATCCACCGCGAGGATTGAAGTTTCCTCTCCCTGGAGAGTTGTATTTCGGAGTGTTTCCTTCTTGTTGTACTTCAGCTTGAATCTTGTATATGTCCCTCGACCTTTCATGCATGAGATCATAAGCTCTACAATCTCTATCATCGTGCCCCACTGATTTATAGAATGTACAATACAAGTTTGTGGGTGTCTAAACATACTTCTGCATGTAGTAGCACTCACCTGGGTGATGCCTATTTCGGCATACATCGCACCAGGATAGGTTAACTTGCTTCAAGGGGCTCGGCGCCCCAGAGGCCAAGTACTCATGAAATAAGGGACAGTGTTCCTTATCATGGCCTTCAGATCTACATCTTACACACCATGTATCTTCCCTTTTGTCTTTTCCCTTATCTTTCTTCATATCCTTGACCTGTAAAGACAAACTAGTTAGTTGTCTCATGATCTGGCTAATGCCTGAGCTAGATTCTCCCATCAGTGTCGATTCAAGCTTCATGGCGATCTCCAAATATTCTGCCTGAGATGAAATATTTTGCTACATCAGAGGGACTCTTATGTGTGGTAACAAAGCAATGATGAACCATTCTTTGTTCTGTTCATCAGGGATCTGAAAAGTTAATCGGCCTATCAGGGTCTTGAATCTCTAGTCGAACTCCCAAACAGGTTCTTCTACCCTTTGTTTAATCTCTTTTAGTTCTGTAATACATTGTGACTCTGACTTAGGTTTCTTAAAATCTGTAATCAGTGCATTCTTGATATCATTTAGGGGCTTAGGCTGTGCCAGTCCTTGGAAAAGTTTCATGTACCAGCTCAGTGCGCGGTCCCTTAGCGTAGTGTTGAACTAGGTTCTCTTGATGAATTCATCGGTGATACTTTTAATATTACATACGACTTCACACAGAAACCAATGTTGATCTGGATCTTCAGATCCATCTCCTCTAAAGATACAGAGTCTCATTTCATCTGCCATAGAGCTGACTAGGATTCTTGTCTGAGTAGATGTTGAGCTACTAGTAACAGTACTCTGAAGATTCTGGTGGTTCTGACTATTCTGACTGCTAAGTAATGTTGGAACGATAGGAGGATTAATGTTACTTACTTCAGTAGTCCACGTAGTTCCTAAGTTTTCTGGCTCGCTTTGGCGCAGTTGTTCAGCTTCCCCTTCTTTTGTTCTGGTGGGTTATGGATTCTCTTCGTCGATTAGATCTACCTCTTCTCCACTGTAGAAACCCTCTTCTCCGTAGTTTTGCTTAAACAAGTTCTCAAGGTGAACCCCTCGGAATACTTTCCCACTGCACATATGTCCTGCTTCTGTGTCGCTGTCGCTGTCTGAATTTCTGAACATTAGTCTTCTCAGATCCAGCCGATCTATTGTATCTTCAAGATGTGGTTTTCATGCAAGAGCATCTTGATTCTTAGCTTCAGAAAGTGCAAAAATTTTCCTCTGGGTCCTTTGAAAAAGTGTCTCTCGGCTTGGCTATACGATTATGTTTTGTCAACAGCAAACTCGGTGATATACCCTCCAATGGTACTATCAAATCAATGATCTACTGCTCTGGATACAACGTTGTCAATTCTCTTGACCTTTTGGATTAGTGCTGGTGTCCAAACCACAGGAGGTCTGGATCTCATCTCAAATTGTGTGTCAACTAACCTAGCCAACCACTCATGTAGCTCCTTATGGATTCCTCCAAATAAGATCTCGTGAATGTCGGTGAAGATGTATCTTTGTAGCCAATCTTCAGTACTCAGTTTAGGGTTCTTGTTCTGGGCTTCAGTGAAGTCCTTCTCTTGATCCTCTACCCACTTCTGAATATTTGTCCTCGATGGGAACCACCTTGACATTCCCTTAAAAATATTCTTGTCCTGGTAATGGAACCATTTGTTGGCACAGGGGCAGACCTAGGGTTCACTCCAAGAGAGCACCAACAAGCCCTAGCTACTGGCCCTTTCGGCAACACCTGCGAAGCAGATGCAGTCTCACCTAAAGCAGCGATGAGGGGATTGCAGGATAGAGATGTATACAACTAGGAGAATATCAAGTGGATCTTGTATAACAACAATCACGGTATTCATATATCACTTATCAGCGAGATCTACTCTGCGTGGCTATAGATCTTGATCTAACACAGTAATGCAAATAACAGTATAATAATGACAGAGATCAAAGCATTAATCACTCACACAACACAAGATATACGTGGTTCACCCTCTCTCTAGGGCTACGTCCACAGAACTGTGCTTATGATATATTAAGATAAAGCTTACAGTTCTAATCTATGCTCTTGTCCAACATATCCTCTCTCTCCTTCTCTCTTTCTCTCCCCCTTCCTACGCACCCAGCTGCAGGATCTGATCTTCGCACCCAGATGAAGATCTTACAATACCAAAATTCTTTCACCCTCAGCACTTATCTCTCACAATACAATGACCTCTCACCACAACAATAGAGATAAATCAATAATGATATCATACCCCCTCGACCCAGGTCCTCTTGAACTTTATTTATACATTATAATACCTCATCGATAGCCTTAGGCCGAAACCTAGGTGTCAAAACCCTAATAAACAAAACCCTAGGTGTCTAAGACCCTAGGTCAACTTGATCCACTTTTTCCGGACTTTGCCAGCCTGTCTTTCCTTCCTTCTCGTGCGGTGCTCCAAAGCATCCAATGGTGGATTTTTCAACTTCCTGAGTCGTCCTCGGTCCATGTTCCTTGCTTATCTATCATCCTCGATCTCCTCATCCAACGGATTTCTTTTCCGCACTTCGCTCCATCTTTTCTGCTATTTTTCTCACTTCGACCCAGTGATAGTCACTGTGTCTACCGCGAAGTTTGATTTTTACCTTTTCTTCCTTGTTCTCCACTTCCTTTCATAACCAAGGGCCAATAAGTCTTTACATCCATCTGATGTAAACTCCAACCCGTGGATACTACAAGAGATATAATGGATCAGGTATAGGTATACTGGAACAAGTTATCATCATATTCGTCTCCTTCCTTCTGGGATAACCCTCTAGTCTTGAATCTCGCCTTGCATCTATCAATGTTTCCATTTATAAGTTTTTTTCACAATTTCTCACATACATTATTCTTCATCACAGCTTCCTTCTTCAACGTTGGAGTCCATGGAATCTTCTATAGATTCCATGCCCTTCCTTCCTAAAGGTTCCAACTTCTTCCTTTCACCATAGGAACATAAATGTAGATGGACAACCAGGGATATTCAAGGCTTCTTTTCGAAGAATACTTCTTCTAGAGTCAAGTTGAACACATTTTGCTTATCATGGATGCTACTTCCAATTAAGAACATGGACAGATACTTCATAGTTTCATGAATTCTTCAATGGATCATATTATTGGGGATTAGCTCCCTCCTAATCCTGGATTCATGCCTAAATGATAAATATGCATGCTCTTCTTTTGGAATTTTGTTATCAGCTCCCTCTGTCTGAGAAGGTCCATGATTTTTTCTGCATCCTTCTTGATTTCTGCAAAGTGTCACAAGTTTATTCTAGTTTCCTCTTGATTACTGACTTCTTTCTGAGTCTGAATCCCTCTGAGTCTCTTCAAGTTTGTTTCTATTTGTTCTAATTGTTTCCCATTTGGTATTTATTGCAAGCATTGTGGCATCCTTATAAACTTCTTCTATGACAAATTCCACAAATATTGTTCATCAAACATATTTCACAAGGGTACCTTCCTAGAACAAGAACAACAAGAGAAAACAAGAAATATTTATCTAGAGGAAATGTTAGTTCATATTGCAAACAAGTACAATAGGCATCTATATCAATGGTATTCATATGCAGTCAAGTATTCATTGCACCTAGAAATAATAGAACCTTTTAAAGATTGTTTTTGTAATGTAGCAACTATCACCCTTGATATATACAAATTTGAAGTGTAACAATTTAATCAAACCTAGAATATGAAGCCTCACTTGCTATGGATGGTGCACTTGTTCTTCTGAATGAAATGAATCCAAGATTACATCTTGGACAAGGTCTCTAATACTTTCCCTACAAACACACTCATTTTTTGTTAGATGATATAACTTGGATAGCATATACAAGTGCATACCTTTGAAGTCTTGTAGCATTATCCAGCTTGTCTTCCAATCTGAAACTAGATACCATCTTGACAAGAAGAGATTAGAAACTGAATCGGAAGATTCAATGATTAGAACAAGCTAGAAACTCTAAAATTTCAAATTTGACCAGAAGTAAACCTTTGACTTTGACTTTGACTTTGACCAATCAACCTTTGATTTTGACTAGTGAAACTTTGACTTTGACTTTGACCAAAAATTAAAACCTGACATTTTTGCTAGATGAGGGTACCAAGAGGTGCGCTAGGCTATGGTGCACTAGGATGTCAAGGAATTAGGTCAAATGATTCACTAGAAGTTCCCAAACACAAGGGTTATGGTTTGTTGCAACTGCCTAATCAGAAAACCTAGCTGCAATTGTAACTAGTGCCACAACGACCTTAACAAATAACTTCCCAATCTATATTCCAGTGGCTAGACTGTTTGAAGATAATGTGGGCCCATAACCTATTAGAATAACAGAGATGTACTCATTTTTCCATAGACAATATCTCAATATGGTCACCCAACCATAGGCACGGAGCCACCCCGAGCACCATAACTTTGACAGATAGAATAATTTTGGAAGCAGTATCAGACCCAATAGATAACCAAAATATATCATATCTCTCTTTCTCCAAGAATAGCGCACCAAACAGAAAGTCCATAAACCAGAAACCAAGACCAAAATCCTAGTTGTAGTAATTGCAACTACACTCCTTCTCCAAACTTGTGCACCACTTGTCTTGTGTGAGCTGTGAGAGTGTGTATAACCAAATGAGCTCAAGCGCCCTCTATTTATAGTGCTCTTTGTCTCCTGTCCATGATGACTTCTTCTTTTAGAGGCCAATACTTAAATATTAATTCTTTTAATGAATCGACATGTCTTCTAAGGTTTCTATACATCTGTTTAGGGTTTATCTAGCCTCTGAAACATTCTAATCTGGTTAGAGGTTATACATGGAGGTTAATACCTCCTGTAGTTATCATTATATCAATAGATTGACAACAAGTCATAGGTCGAGGTGATTTGATCGGGTAAAGTAGAAGTTGAAGTTCGAGGAAGTTCAACATGGTAAAGGCATCTACATCAAGTCAAAGAGGTCAACCAATAAGAGGTCGATAAGAGGACATGTGGCGACCAACTGAAGATCGAATGAAGGTCGAGTAGTAGTCGACTAGTAATACGACTTGGAGTCGACTGTAATAGAATCCTGAGATTTGTGGGATTCATAGCCAATGATATGTATGGATATTTAACCATTTTTGGGTGCCAATTATTTAGGGTTTTTCATGTTGTAAAACCTATAAAGAGGCGTGTTGTATGATCGTAAAGGCTAATGAAAAAATCGTAGGTTGTTGGTCATGTAGATGTAAGCTGGATTGGCTACAGGGTTGTTCTTGTGCAGGCAATAGGGTATGATGTCAATTGTGTCTTGGTGTGGACCAAGGTTAGACATATAACCTTTTATTCAGATTGAATAAGACAACAAGAGAGTAGAACGCTCAAAGGAATGTTGGTTTTCCCGGTTTGGGTTTCCAAGGTAAAATATCTATGTACTATGTGATTTCTTTTTCATTTACGTTCTTGATTAAATTCTTCTTCCCTTTTGCTAGGATTAGTGTGGAAGTGTCTCTCATTTCCTGACAACAACCACCTACCCAAGAATATCAGGCACTTTGCTGAATAATCTTTCATTTTTCTCTAGGAGAAAAGTGGTGTGGTATCTTTCTTGCAACAAGATAATTAGCAATATATGTGTACAACAATAAGTGAGTAGATACTGCAAATAAGTGTTCATCAGGAAAAGAATCCTCAATAGTAGAATCATGACCATTGTTGGTAAGCCTAGAAAGGAAGTCTGCAACGACATTATCCTTTAAGGGCTTGGCCCCAATAGTGATGTTGAATTATTGTAGTAAAAGTAACCACCTAGTAACTCTACCATTTGTGACTAGATTATTCATTATATATTTTATGGAAGAGTGATATGTATGTACAAATAATTGATAGCTTGTAATATATTTTTGGAATTTGTTAATAACATGTACAACAACAAGGAATTATTTTTCAGTTACTGTATAATTTAACTCCGAAGGAGTCAAATTATTGTTGATATAATATATGTCGTATGGGTTTCATTCTTCCCATTGTCCTAGTACAACACCAATGGCAGCATCTGAGGCATATGTCAAAATATGGAATGGTAAATTCCAATCAGGCCCTCGCAAGATAGGGGCTTCGGGTAGGTGTTTTTTTAGATATGTAAGAGAAGTTTGGCATTTGTCAGTCCATGCAAATTTTCTGTTCTTCGAAAGTAATGCAAATAGAGGAGATGCAATCCTAGAATAATTTTCGATGAGACAACGATAATAGCTAGTTTTCCCAAAAGACTACACACCTATTTTTCTAATTTCAGAGGAGGAATTTTAAAGATTACCTTAATTTTGGCCAGATCCACTTGTATCCCTATAGAATAAATATAATGGTCAAGTAAAACTCCCTCATCCATCATCATGTGGCATTTTTCTGTGCTAAAAGAGAGATGAGTTGGTTTGCAATGTTTCAACACTTTTTCAAGGTTATCTAGAGCCACGTCAAATGTATCATCATAGGGCATTAAATCATCCATGTAAATCTCAGGAGAGTCATTAACCATATTCGAAAATATTCCCAATACAGCCCGCTGAAAAAGTAGTGGGTGTGTTACAAATCCCAAATGGAAGGTCTCGATAAGAAAATGTACCCCAAGGACAAGTAAAATTAGTTTTTCCTAATCTTTAGGAGCAATCTGAATTTGGTTATATCCGATGAAACCGTCAAGAAATAAAAAAAAAAAACTTGTCAGACAAGGCGTCAAGGACGTGGTTGATAAAAGGAAACGGGAAATGGTATTGTTGCATGGCTTTATTCAACTCTCTGTAGTCAACACATATTCTCCATTTGTCATTTTTATTAGGTACAATGACTAGTGGGGATACCCACTAACTATCTGTGATTTGGTAGATAGAATTAACATTTAATAGTTTATGGAATTATTATTTTAAGATATCTTTCAAGGATGGGTTCATTCTACATTGTGGTTTTCGAATAGGCTGACAATATTGTTTTATATAGATGTAGTGGGTACACATATTAGTGTGAATTTTGTTTATGTTTGTGTAATCCCACGCAAAGGCCTCTTTATGTTCTTGAAACAACTGAACCAATAGTTTTTTTTGTAAGGGAGATAGGTTTGGATTAATATTTAAGGTTTTTCCAGGCTCGATTTCAATTGGGGCACTTTTACGATTTAGTGTTGTAGGTATTAGTTCTGAAGAGAAATCATCAACAAGAATCTCTTGGTTGAGTAACGGATAAGGTCAAGTTGTTCATAAAACTGTTGAAAGTGTCATCCTATGTCTTGTTCTTGAAACATAGAGCCTTACTTATTGTGAGGATTGGTTGTATTCCCCCCTCCTTTGGTTCAAGTTCATCCCACAAGGGGGTTTCCTGGTCCACACTTGGTTTGGCAGGGGGGTAGAGGACGAGATTATTGGTATCCTTTCCATCAAAAATCATCATAAACCCTTATATGCAGGTAATAAATGTGTCATCCATAGCCAACCATGGTCTAATTAAGATCATGGGGCGTCCTCCTAGATGGATTTTAGGCTATAATACTAAAAATTATGTTGGGTATTCCCAGGAGTCTACTGATATGACAATGTCTTATATAATCCCTTCTGGTCGTATTTTAGAATGATCAATGGGTTCCAACATAGTAGGAGTGGGTATTATGTTGGTAAGTCCCAGTTTTTCTATGGTTTCTTTAGTTATGATATTTATTGCAGTGCCCAAATCGATGAGGGTATTGGGGATGATCATGTTTTTGATCTGGACAATTACTATTGGGTTCCCAGGGTCGTCATATTTTGCGAGTGTGCTTATACCTAGCATTAACTCTGAAAATTTTCCAACTACCTGAATTGTGGGTGGATCCCTAGGTTTCCTACTGGGATTTTTGATGCACAAGTCCCTCATTGTTTTGGTGTAAATCAGGACATCTTTAATAGCTTGTAGCAATGGGATTTTGACACACAAATTTTTCAATTCTCTAAGGAAGTCAAACTCAGGTTGAGGGATGATTCTAGGCACTGTTGATCTCTCCAGGTACAGTGAAGTTTCATCAGTGGTATGAATAACATTCTAATTTTTATCTCGTTTATCAAGAGTTTCAACATAAGTTGGTTCAGTGTGTTGTTTCTCGAATTGCTTAGAAGTTGGGACTATTTCTCTAGGTGAATATGTTTCTACATGTTTTGTGATTACTGGTGATGTTTATTGGTTTATTACTCTCCCTGATCTTAATTGTACATTGTTACATTTGATAGGAGAGATGAAATATGTGGTAAAGGTGGGTGTTTCAACCTATTGAACCACCTTATTATTTGGGTTTGGGTTAGGTTGGACAGGAAGTTGTGGACGTGGTGGAGGATTGTTTGGTAGTACACTAGACGAGAGTAGCAATGTTTGTTGTTATACGGGAATTTGGGTTTGTATGGGAAACCATCCTCCTTGAAAAGGAGAACCCCGCCCTCCTTGGGACCATGGGACAGTTTGATTTGGATATTGCATCCAGGATGCAGGGTATTGTACTTGAGGTGGGCTGGGAATTTTCCATGGGGATGAAGGGTATTGAATCTGTTGTATAATTTTTGGATTATACATATGATTCCAAGTATTGAAAGATGAATATGGGTATTGAATAATACATGGTAAACACATCTTCCCTGGCTTCTTGGAGATAAAATATGCTTTCTTAGTTTCTTTACTCAATCCCTAGAATATTGCTTTCAGTCCTAACAGTGATGGG
>ML834898.1:19362-30237 GCA_009831015.1 Picea engelmannii
ACCTTCAGAGCCTCATTGTAACCATGCTCTTACGAATGAGCGTAGCCATCACATCTCTTCTTAGAGATAAAGATGCCACCATTCTAGCGAGTCTTGCACTCTATATTTTTACAGTCTCTTTACAATTATTTCATTAATAGAAATCAAGTATTGTTTCATTTCTCTACTTCTGGAAATTTTCATAAGTGTTTCATTGTAATATCTTTTCTTTCATTTTTTTTCGAACATAATCTAGATCAGTGCTATCATAGCAGACTGCTCTTGATCATTTTTTAGATCATGTCCCCAATGAAGTCCGAGTATAGCCAATTGGGTCTCGAGCTTGTCTCTCTTGAGGACAATCACTCTCACATGCCCAAGAAACCATTGATGGTGGTAGGAAAGAAAAACAACAGAGCAAAATATTCTATTAAACTATTTATTGAGCAAGCTCTCGCGCGACAGAGGGACGAAATGATGGAGAATTTTGCGCACATCCTTCAACATCTGTCGATAGCAACAGACACATCTTCATCACACGACCATTTTTAAGAACCTCTTCCTTGAAGGTACAAGTTAATTTTGATATTCCCATATTTTAAGTTCAAATAGATGGGGATGCCTTAGAAAAAAGGTTAAATCTATTAGAAGGTTATTTCTCTGTTCAAAAAATTTTCGAGGGGAAAATATCTCCTTCGCACTCCTCAAGGCTCTCCTCCATGTCAAACATTGGTGGGAAACTTACTAGGAGCAAAGTTCCATAGAGGAATCTGGAATATATGGGGCCTAGCCCACTTGGGATTTTTTCGTGGATGTGGTGAAAGAACAGTACTATCTTGTTGATAACTATGAAGACCAGTACATGAGATGGACCACACTGTGACAAGAGAAGAGTCAAATGATGTTGGAGTTCACAAATACTTTCCATACCTTGCGCACCAAGCTGGGTATCAAGGACTTTGAATGGAATCTGGTTCTGAAATACTGTGGGCCTCTGCATAGGTACATCCAAACTGAAATGGATTTCCTAAATATCTCATCAATGGGAGCTGCCTATTGATATGTTATCAAAATCGAGAAGAAATTTAGGCACCAGAACAAATGGGAATTTGGGTCTACAAATATGCAACAAGAAAATCATGGTAAAGACGGCCCTAACCAATAGCCTCTAGAAAACTAGCCCAAGACACAGGAAAACAATGGTAAAGGGAAGATGAAGAATGACACTAGGAAGTGATGTGACTTCCATAATATCCCCTGACACAACACCGATGAATGTCGCTCGAAACAGTCATTGGTGGCCGAGGTCAAAGACACATAACCGAACCCTGATTTAGAATCTGATCCATAAAATATTGAAAACCGATAGACCATCGACGCAAACCCCACTGTTGGCCCTTGGTCATGTATTAAGGAAGAAATAAAATATTAAGGAAGAATAAAGACAAAGTATGATGTGTGTGGAAGGCACACAAACCGAGGAAGGGTCGAAGTGGTTAAAGAAGCATAAAAGAAGGAATGAAGTAAAGGAAAGCAAGTCGTTGAAAGAGAAGATCAAGATAGACAAAGCAACAAAGAAAATATATTGTGGAAAAGTCAGCAAGTGGAAGAATACACTAATGGGTGCTCTAGAGCACCTCGTGGAGAAGAAGGAAGAATAGGTCGATGAATTCCTTAAAATGAGGGTTATGTGGACCCATGGTTTTTGGCACCTGAGCTTTGGTC
Source organism: Picea engelmannii (assembly GCA_009831015.1). NCBI lineage: Eukaryota > Viridiplantae > Streptophyta > Pinopsida > Pinales > Pinaceae > Picea > Picea engelmannii. The sequence goes on from ML834898.1 coordinate 21,067, forward strand.
CATGGTTTTCTAAGAGTCATGGAATGTATAAATAGAGGTCTAGAATATTTGAGTTGAGAGGTGGTAGTGGTGTTGATATGTAGAAGTGTTATGTTTTAGGGAATTCTTGTATTTTGGGTCTTCAGCTGGGTGCGAATATCGACTCTATAGCTGGGTGCACAGGGGTAGGAAATAYAGAGGAAGAGAGAGAAGGATATGCARCTGAGTGTGCATATAAAACTGTATATCTTCATCTATTCTATCAATAAAAATAGTTCTGTGGACGTAGCCCTAGGGAGAGGGTGAACCACATAAAATCTTGTTGTTCCATGTGGTTGATGCTTTGTTATTTACTACCTTTTACAYTRTTATTGCACTGTTATTTTTCTTGTCGAAGATAATAAGATATAACTTACTTCGCGAAGTTAAGAATAATACTGTTAAGAATCTCTGGGATATTTTGCGTTTTTGTTTTGGAATCATCTTGAATTTCTTTTGGTTGTAGACACATGTGTCCTACAACCCCCCTATTGCTACTTCGTGTGAGACTTCATTTGCTTCGCAGGTGTTTCCATAAGGGCCAGTAGTTAGGGATTTTTGGTGCGTTGTTAGAGTTGAACCCTGGGTCTGCCCCTGTGCCACCAAATGGTTCCGTTGTCAGGACCAGGATATTCTTGAGGGAATTTCAATGTGGTTTCCATCAAAGACACAAAATAAGAATTGGATAGAAGAACAAGAAAGGGACTTCACCGAAGCTCAGAACAAGAACCCTAACATTAGTATAGAAGACTGGTTGGGAAGGTACATCTTTACTGATGTGCACAAGATTTTCTTTGCAGGAGCTCATCATGAGTTGTACAAGTGGTTAGCAAGACTAGCCGACACTCAGTTTGAAATCAGATCTAGACCACATGTGGTTTGGACATTGACGCTTCTTAAGAAAGTTGATAACGCTGTGTCAAGGGAAGTAGATATATGGTTTGACAACACTATTGGAGGGTACATTACTGAATTTTCTATTGACAAAGTGGAATCATATAGTCAAGTAGAGAGGTATTTCTTCAAGGGACCTAGAGGAAAGTTTCTACACTTTTTGCAGTTGAAGATTAAGATGTTATTGCATGAGAAGAATATCTTGAAGATACAGTAATCAGTTAAATTTTGAAGCTAATGTTCAAGAATTAAGACAACGACAGTGAAACAGAGGCTGGACATATGCGCAGTGAGAGATCATTCAGAAAGATTCCTCTTGTGAGCTTGTTTAAGCGGATTTACGGGCCATTAGCACAAAATGAAGGATTCTACAGTGGAGAAGAAGCAGAGCGATCAGACGAAGAGTATTCAAAGTTCACAAGGGAAGAGGAAGTAGATACTAAATAACCTTGCCGAGAAGAACCGTGAACTTAAGGTATTGTGCCTACTGTCGAAGTAAGTATTGCTACTCGTCCTGTTGTTTTAGTAACACCAAGTAACCAGAGTAACCAAAGTAATCAGAGCACTCAGAGTACTGTCACAAGTAGTTTAGTATAGACTCAGTCAAGAAACCAAGGAAAATCAATGGCAGATGAAATGATGCTACCTATTTTCAGAGGAGATGGATCTGAGGATCCTGACTAGCATTGGTTCTTATGTGAAGCTTTATGGAGCATTAAGAAAGTCACCATTGAAGCTGTTAAGAGAGCTCAGTTTAGTACTACCATGAGAGACCGTGCACTGAGCTAGTATATGAAGTTTGTTACAACATCTATACAGCCTAGAGCATTGAATGACATTAAGACTGCATTGAGTGCAGATTTCAAGAAACCTAAGTCAGAGTCGCAGTGAATCACTGAGTTGAAGGAAATCAAGCAGAAGGTGACTGAATCTATTTGGTAATTTGATCAGAGGTTTAAGACCGTGACAGGCCGTATAAGTTTCCAAATTCTAGATGAATAACATAAGGAATGGTTCATTATTTCCCTCCTGAACATTAGAGTTCCTCTAACGCAATAGAAGGTCGCTTCGCAGGCTGAAGCATTAGAGATTTCCATGAAACTAGAAGCAGCCCCTGTAGGAGAATCCAGTCTAGGTATGAGTTATTTTTTGAATCAATTAACTAGTTTATCTTTACAGGTTGAAGACATGAAGAAAGACAGAGGAAAAGAGAAAAGAGAAGACATATGGTGTATTAGATGTAAAGCAGAGGGCCATGACAAAGAGCATTGTCCTTTATTTAGTGAATACTTGGCCTCTGGAGCTCCTAACCCTTTGAAGCATGCTACTTTAATATGGTGCGAGGTATGTAGAACTAGACATCGCCCTGGTGAATGTTATTATATGAATAAATATGTCCAGACACCCACCAATATTTATTGTACATTCTATAAATTTGTGGGGCATGTTGAGAAGGACTGTAGGGTTTATGACCTCATGCATGAAAGGTCAAGGGATGCATATATAATTCAAGGAGAATTACAACCAGAAGGGAATGTTGCGCAGTTCAATTCCCCAGGAAGAGGAAGCTTCACCCCTCACGGTGGGTTCAGAGGAAGAGGACGAAGAGGAGGCATGGGTCGAGGTTGAGGTCAGATTATTTGCTATAACTACGCCCAACCAGGTCATTTGGAAAGGGATTGTCAGAACCCTTGTACTATTTGCAACTATTGTAATTCATTTGACCATGTCATTGAAGACTGTCCAATATTGTTAGCTAAAGTTCAGGAAAGACAAGGTGGAAACCAACAAGTCCAGAAAATATCAGCTGAATGTTGCGGTGAGGAACCCATAGTCATTCTTATTACTAGAGGAGGTGTTGTCATAGGAGAAGATAGGGTGACTCTAGGAAATACTACAGATGGATTAGGGATCAAAAGAGCTTCAGAGAAGGCGCCATTGTTTGATCCAAGGAAAGAAAAACATACTTTTGAAGAAGCAATAATAGAATTTGTAGGTGAACAGGATTTTTCATCTAGGGCATAATCAGAAGTAAGGAAATGTGAAATGCCTCCAACGTTTTATCATTCTGCCCCACCTAGACAAGGAAAAGAGGTAAGCAATCTTGTGGACTTCTTATATACTTGTATTGATTTGATTAAAGATCAAAGGTATGTGCAAGAACTACAACGCCTGATAAGACAATATGAAATTGGAAGAGTAGATCCTCTACTAACTAGAGTTGTGAATCAAGTATCTAGAAAAAGGAGGACAAGCAAGGAAATGCACCTTAGTGCTCAAATTGGAGACTACGCCATGGACTATGTGGTCCTCGACCTGGGATCAGAAGTAAATGTTATGATGAAGCAGACTTGGGCATTGATGGGAAAACATAAATTGATTTACTCTCTTATAAGGCTCAGGATGGCTAATTAGCAAGCAGTAAGCCCCTTTGGAAGACTAGAGCATGTCCATGTGGACATTGATGGAGTGAGGAAATTTGCAGACTTTGAAGTGATGGAGATTGTTAATGATAGTTGTCCCTATCATGCGTTGTTGGGTATCGATTGCAATTTCAAAAATTTCACTGTTATTGACATAAAAAAGCGAAGAATGAAATTTGAAGGTGATCTCCTTAGGGTCATTTCACCTCTCAATCCTGATGAAGGTCGCAGATACACAAAACCTATAAGAGAAGAAGACCACGCCTATGATATAGAAAACATCTATAAACTGACAGCAGGACATTGGGATTATATTAATCCTACAACAGATGGAAATCTAAGTTGGATAAGTGAAAGTGCATGCTCGTCAGATTCAAAAGAAGCATTGGAAAATTGGTAGAACAAAATGTATGAAGTCTCTACGCGGAGGTGTGCCAGATTGACCAAAGTAGTTCGCTAGATTGGCACAGAAGTAAGTAATCTTCCTACATTTTATGGCTTGAATAATTTAGAGAAATTTTTGTTTGAATTTGAAGGAATTGTACCAGTACAACAGAGGTTGTTGGCACTAGATGAAGCCCTGAAAGCAACACCAGCTAGATGGTGGGGAACACACAGGAAGAACATCGCGGAGTGGGTACAATGTCACACCTTGTTGACAGTGCGCTTTTCAGACCAAGTTGAAGGTTGCGAAGTTCGATACACGGGTCAGAGTTATCCTAAGGACCATGTGCGAAGTTGTGAGGAATCCTGGAGCAACATTCCTAAAGAACAGTGGGTACATAATTTCATTAACACCTTAGATACTACGCCTATCAACTGGTATCTTCAAGCAGAACTGCACTTAGTCACTACATATTGGTATGGTATGACCCAAAAATTTATAGCTATGTTCTTGTGTGAAAGTTAGTACCCCACAGTAGATCAAACTTTACAAATTGTAAGACATGAGGTCTTTGAGGAGGCACCTAACCCCCCTCTTGAACAAGAAGAATATGAATGGAGTGCACCTCTTCAGCGGTTACAGGGTTGTTATAATATTAATGATGATGAGGATGATGACCTTAAGAATGTGAAAATTTTAGAAACTGAAGGACAAAGAGATATATAAGGGCTAGAGATTGAATTACCTTTTGTTGGGCAACCTATTAAAATTAGGAAGGTTAATATTGGAACAGAGAAAGCACCTAAGTTGGAAACTGATGGAGACTATTGAGATGATGCTACTATTAGTAAGATTACATAACTATTGCATGAGTATCAGGACTTGTTTCCAACAAAGTTCATAGGCAAGAAGGGCATTAAAGGGCCCATGAGAGAAATGAAGATTCCTTTGAAAGAAAATGCAAGGCATGTCAAGGAGAGGCCTTACAGACTAAACCCCAAGTACAAGAAGAAAGTTAAGACTAAATTAGATAGAATGTTGGAAGCAGGAATTATAGAACCAGTAGAAGAATCTGAATGGATCATCCCTATGGTGGTCCAAGATAAGAAGACGGGAGAAATATGAATTTGTGTAGATCCAAGAAAATTGAATGATGCATGTTTACATGATCCATTTCCTACACCTTTTACTGATGAATTTCTAGATAATGTAGGAGGACAAAAAGTTTATTCATTCACAGATGGATTTTCGGGCTATCACTAGATCAAAATTGCTAAGGAGGACAGACATAACACTACATTTGCAATAGAATGGGGTTCGTTTCAGTACATTGTGATGCCTTTTTCTTTAAAGAATGCACCAGCCATATTTTCTAGGGTGGTGGTCGAAGCATTTAAGGAATTTTTACATAAGTTTTTGGAGGCATACTTTGATGACTGGACCATTTTTAGTCTATTGAAAGATCATATTGAAAGTTTGAGATTAATGTTGGATAAGTGCAGGCAATGTCAGATTTCCCTGAACTTGAAGAAGTGTATTTTATTTTCACCTTTGGGAATCTTTTTATGACACATGGTTTGTAAAAAGGGGTTGTTGTTAGATCCTTCCAAGATTGCTATCATTGTTTATCTACCTCCTCCTAATTCAGTTAGACAGTTGCACACTGCTATGGAACACACTAGATACTACGAATTTTTTATTAAGGGTTACGCAAAGATAACAACACCTATGGAGAAGTTATTAAAGAATGATAGTAAGTTTCAATGGACAGAGGAATGCCAGTAAAGCTTCGACAAATTAAAGAAGAAAATGATCACTTCACCTATTTTGTTTTTTCCAGATTGGAATAAGGAATTCCATATTCATGTCGATGCTTCATCCATTGCATTAGGAACAATTTTAGCACAACTCGGTGCAAGAGATATTGACCAACCTATAGAATTTTCTAGCAGGAAGCTTTCTACATCTGAAATGAATTATACTACCACTGAAAGAGAAGGCTTAGCTATGGTACATGCGATGTAGAAGTTTAGACACTACTTGTTGGGAGGACATTTTAAGATGTTTAGTGATCATTCTGCATTGAAGTACTTAGTCAACAAGCCAGTGTTGGGGGCAATAATATGCAGATGGATATTATTATTCAAGGAGTATGACTTTGAGATTATGGTCAAGCTAGGAAGAATGAATAAGGGACCTGACCACTTATCGAGGTTAGAACATGGGGAGGAACCTACAAGTTTGGATGATACACTACCAGATGCACAGTTGTTGGCCATTAGGAAAGTCGATGATCACATTGTCGAGATAGTCCAGTTCCTGTCCACGAGAATGGCACCTCGTGAGTATACAGTTATTCAGAAGAAATAGATGGTAGTCCTTGCTGTATATTTTCAACTTATAGTTGGACAGTTAAATAAGATGGGACCAAATGAGATCTTAAGAAGATGTGTTATGGAGTCAGAAAGACCATTGATTATTCCAAAATCACATGAAGCCATCGCAGGAGGACATTATGAAGGGAAAGAAACAACACAAAAGGTTCTCAGAGATGGCCTCTGGTGGCCCACTTTACATAAGGATGCTAAGGAATACTACAGAGCCTGCGATGTATGTCAAAGAGTAGGGAAGCCTTCTGGATAGGATGCGATGTCTTTAGCACCTCAGTTAACTTTACAGGAATTTGAGAAATGGGATATTGATTTTGTGGGACCTATCAACCCACCAAGAAAGTGCACAAGAGCTCAATATATCATCACCGCTTCAGAGTATTTAACCGGATGGGTAGAAGCAAGAGAAGTTAAATACTATAGTGCAGCTACAGCTGCGCGGTTCATCTTTGATGATATCATAACCATATTTGGATGCCTGAATATCCTTATGAGTGATCAAGGCACACACTTCATTAACAAAACTATTGAATCCTTGACTCAGGAGTTTGAAGTTCACCATCAGAAGAGCACACCATTTCACCCATAGACGAATGGTACAGTCAAAGATTTCAATAAGATTTTGGAGAAAACACTGTTTAAGATTTGCAGTGTTAACATAGATGATTGGGATTTGAGAATTCTAGTAGTGTTATGGGATTATCGAACTACTTGCAAAAAGTTAACAACGTGAACTCCCTTCAAGTTAGCTTATGTCCTGGAAGCAGTGGTACCCATGGAATATTTGGTTCCTAGTTTAAGAATTGCAATATTTACAGGTATGAATGTCACCGACGATGTTCAATATAGGCTCACGCAGTTAATGGAACTAGAGGAAGACAGGTTCATTGTAGGATTTCATCAGCAGGTAAAAAAATAACGATAAAAGGCTTACCAAGACATACATATCAAGAAGAAATCATTTAAACAAGGAGATTTGGTACTTTTATATGACAACAAGTTCATGAAGCATCCAGGAAAGTTAAGGACACATTGGCTTGGGCCATTCGAGGTTGTCTATGTTACAGAAGGTAGAGCTATGAAATTGAAGACTCTTAATGGAGAATGGAAGGATGGTTTAGTAAATGGGAGCTGATTGAAGTTGTATTGTGACAACCAACTTCCTCGCAACTCTTAGTAAAAAGAAAAGGAAGAAGGGTCTAGGTACTAGGTGCAGTTGAAATTGGCTACCAGACACATAAATGACAGTCTACACACGATAGGGAGGGACATAGTAGAAATCATAGGCTACTCCGTGTAGTCTGCAGTCGAAGTAATACAGAAGGCTCAACCCTACTGATCCAGAAGATCAAATTTTGCTCAAAATTCAAAGTGCTTGGAATCGCTTCAAATCGAACGGGAGCATAGGCCTCGTCGTTACGAACCCAACACAACTTGTTTGGGTTCAAACGGACATCGAGAGTGAGAGATATTGTGTTCTATTCAAAATGACAAACAGGCAAAAAAAGGGATGCTGACGGTACAGTCCGTACAGTCCGTATGGACGTTGACGTGGCAGACCATACGACACGTGGTAGGCAGTTGTGTGGACAGTTGGCATGTGACGTGGCTTGTTTGTAGAAAATGGGATAGCGACACGTGGCCCAATCAATGGCCGCCACGTGTCACCTATGTATTGGTTTAAAAGTTATTTTGTTGGCCGAAGTCGACACCGTGACCTCCGGGCAGGGTAAATCCTTGGGAAGGGCCACCCAATCGGCGCACCTGCATGTGTTACTTAACATATGTATGTGTTTTAATATATTTGAGTTTGCAAATATGTGAATTGGGGCGCAAACTGGGCCGGGGCTAAGCCCCGACCCATGGTTATATATGTATTGCATACGACCATTGCTATGGGCGGTTAAACCCGCGGTTATATATATATATATATGTGGTGTAACCGTTATGGTATGCGCATGGTTATACATATAACATGTGACCATTGTGTATGCGCATGGTTTAACCCTACGATTTTGTATATGGTTTAAACCTTAGCCATGTTTTGTATTGCGTGCGATCATGTGGTGGCCATGTGCCCACGGGCCTTGGTAGATAAGGGCCGGCGCGTAACCGTTCGACAGTTTGTACCGGTTGTGTGGTTGTGCCTGATGCTGAGTTTTTCCACATAAAAGTGCGTGGGGGCTAGGTTGAGCCAACAAGGGTGCATTTTCGCGATCCAGAGACAACAAGCTTGAAGGGGAACTTCCAAGAAGCCTATCTTCTTCAATTTTTGGCCAAACGAGGTGCCGAAAAAGCCCAGCTAGGGGTATTTGGACATTCTGAAGCCATTGGAGCTGTCTATTTGGTATTTTGAACATTGTAAAGCACATTTTTTTTATCACTTTGAGAAAATAATACAAATGATCCATTGGAAGCTGGACCAGGAGATGTAGCCCAAGAGAGGGGTGAACTCCTTTATCATTTGTTGTGTTATGTGTTTTATGTTCACTGTTTACTGTTGTTGTTTATATGCATCTTTGATGAGTAATTTATATAAAATTTGTGTTGCAAATTGATCCATTTTAATTTTAACACATAAATTAAATCTTGCAAATAATTTCAAGAATACAAGTCTTCTTCATTTTTAGATCAAGTTGGTATCAGAGCATAGGTTTTTGAAGACTTGATTATTTGCAAGTGTTTTGTTTTCTGATGCTTACAATGTTGAAACTCACAAGAGGAGAAGGTCAACTTGTAGAGCCAAGTTCTCATCCTTCAAGGAGGAAGATTATATCATCACCGCAAGTTTCAAGGAGACATTCACCAAGTATGGCTCATGAAGAGAGTCATGAAAATATTCCTGCAGAAGATGAAGATCTTAGAAAGGCTGTCATGGAAATGAGAGAGATGATGAAAATCTTGATGGAAAGGAATACAGGATTGCAAGGTGAAGGCACCAACCCTTCAAAGCACAAGGGAGACAGTGGTGATAAAACTCCAAATGGAAATGGAGGGAATGGTGCTTCTCCACCACCCTCACCTCCATCTTCTTCTTCTTCTACCAATTCAATACCTCTTC
>ML834898.1:137333-152238 GCA_009831015.1 Picea engelmannii
AGAATTCAACAAGGTATGCCATTTTTGCTATAAATCCTTTTCTGAGAGGTTTCAAGTAGTGCCACCTGGAGGAATTGCATTAAAAAAACTAAAGAACATTGTGTATCAATTTCGGATCTTTATGCATTACAGGTACAAAGTTATGATTATTTCAAGTTGGGGTTGTTGACTAATCCAAAACTAGTCATGGTTGAGACAAGCAGCTTATGAGTTGGCACATACATGAGGTGTATATTTGATGATGTTGGTACATATTGATGATTCATTGTTTATGAGTAGTTGAAACATGATTGGTATATACTTTGTACATGGTTGAATGTGCTTGTTTATGGTACAAGTTGATTACAGGTTGTTTGGTACAGGTTGGTGCATGGTTGATGCACTTGTTTATGTTGACAAATTGATATTTGTTGAGGATTGTTGCCTCATATCAGTTGGTGCTGAGAATGTAAGATGAGTATTGCATATAGAGCTGGTGCTCTTGTAGAGTTGTACTCTATTCAGTTGTTGCTAAAAAAACCCCGGATTGAAGTCCATAATAAAAATAAAAATTGTACATACATCTTGTGTTCTTTGTCTTGGACAACTAAGAGGGGGGAGGGGTGAATCAATTATTACCGTGATTAAACAATTATGCTTATTTTAAACTCTTTGCAGAGAACTTAATGACAATCACAATAATACAGGGAGGTAAGCAATAGAACATTCGACATCAATCACACATATGAAATATACAGAGACAGATATTTCATGAGCAAACCCATAAAGGGTAAAAACCTCTTCTTCTTGGTATGATAAGTAATCTTTACATTCTGTACATTATCATACATATGAGCTCCAACTAATTGTGAGGCTACAACCTTTGTTTTGCAAGCTGCAACTTGCTGAGAGCACCAACTCTCTGTTTTCTCTAGCACCTACTAGAAGGAAGCACCAACTCCCTGGTTTCTCTAGCACCCACTAGAAGGAAGAACCAAATCCCTGGTTTCTCTAGCACCCACTAGAAGTAAGAAAAAACTCCCTAAGTATTCTAGCACCAACTCGATGGAAGAACCAACTTCCATTCACACAGGCACCAACCTGTATAATAGAGAACAACAGTTCTCCCTTGCACCACCCTGCTACCCTAGTTTCTTTGGCTGCAACCAGATGGAAGCTACAACTCCCTCTGTTCAAGCACCCACTTGAACCTCTAAGGACAATAGTACTCCCTAGCACCTCCCTACCACCTTGATTATAAAGTTTTCTATATATAAATTTATCATAGTGATACAATATTTATCAATGGCTTACCGGTCTCATCACTGTTCTGCTACATTGCTCTGCACTACCTGCATCAGTGTCTTTCTGCACACCTTCCTTACGCTTTATGTTCTTCTACCTTTTATGCTTTGTGCGCTATGTCCCTTCTATGCACCATTCCTCTTCTGTGCATTTCAACTGCTGCACTCTACCTCCTCATGCTCTGTGCACCATGTCCCTTCTATGCACCATTCCTCTTCTATGCATTTCAGTTGTTGCACTCTGCTTGCATCGATGTCTTCCTCCACCCCTCCCTTACGCTTTATGTTCTTCTGCCTTTCATGCTCTGTGTTCCATGTCCCTTCTATGCACCATTCCTCTTCTGTGCGTTTCAGCTGCTGCACTCTACCTCCTTCTACACACCTAAATCACTCTCAGCAGCACCCAATCTCTTCTTTGTTCTGCGTTTTTATTCTCTCTGTGCATCTTCTGCATCCTCTATTCACAATGCTTTTGCATGCTCTCCCCATGTCAAGTGCTCTGCCTGATCATCATTGCAACTCTTTAGCTTCTCTGGCGGTTAAACCCATGCGTCCATCATCACTGGGTGTTATGCTGAGATTCCTTAGCCTCTCCAGCAGTCGAGACTCTTCGTCTTCTCTATCACAGTCGAGCTCATTCCCTTTGTTGCAGTTCTAGGCTCGAATGGTCTTACATCTGTCAATAGCCTCTATGAACAATCTTCATGCCACTAGAATATGCCTCGAGACACTTCATCTTCTCTGGCGATCACCCTAAAGTCTCTTCGAGTCCTCTAGGAGAAACCATCAGTCGTTTCTAGCAGTTACACTGTGAACCTCCAAGAAAACGCATCAGCAAGTAAATTGCCAACCGTCCAAGAGTCATGATTTAGTTATGCTAACTGAATCGTAACTGATTGATTAACTGTGAAGAGAAAAAGTATCCCTTCGATCAGATTTCCAAGTATCCAACATCATTGGATTACAAGCACAGGGTCTCGTGTTGACTTCGCCATTTTGCATTTCAGCATTTCGGCATTTCGGCATTCCTGTGAAGAAGTGTCTCGACACTTCAAGTCGCAATCCCCGAAATGGAGCCAGATCAACGGTCCATAAGACTTCATAATCTGATCCATTCTTTTCTTAATTGAACGACTGATGGGATTTCGACGTTTTTCCTTTCGTGTTTTTGAGACTCACAATAGTCCCTTTCGGCATTTTGGAGTTTGAGATTTCATGATGGTGGAGTTTCTTCTTGCTATGTAAAACCCCGAAATAGAAAGTTCCGATGTGATGTAAACCTGCTGACGTCACCGTGGATTAACACGTACCAAATAGTTGCCACGTGTCACTCTGATTCGTGACTTACATGTGCCTGAAATGTTGAATTAGCTTGACACTTGTCATTGTCTGATTGTGCCATGTGTCCTTAGCTGACGTGGTTTGCTGACGTGGTTTTTTGATGTGCCTGTTTCAGAATTTTGGGGTTCCCTACTTCAAGGGTTAAAGTTCCTTTGATCTTTGATTTCTCGGTCTGCGAAACTCCGAAATGGAGTCTTTTTTAATGTGCCTGTTTCGGGATTTTGACGTTTTGCATTTCGCAACTTCGGGACTCCTGTGATGAAGAGTCTCAACTCTTGAATCCTCCAAATACCGGTATCCGAAACCCCAAAATGGAGTTAGATCAACGGTCCATAATCTTGATGATTTGATGGTCCATATCTTTTCGTGATTTCGCATATCGCGAGTTCCTGCCATGAGTTTCTTCCTTAACTCCTCCAACTCCCGGTATCCAAAACTCTGAAACATCGTGGTTTCACATTTTGCAATTTCATCATTCTTGTCGTGAGTTTCCTTGACACCTCCAACTCTTGGTATCCAAAACTCCGAAATGGAGATTAAGTCGTGGTTTCGCATTTCGCGATTTTCTGTCGTGAGTTGCTTCCTTGACTCTTGGAGTTTACGCTTCTGGATGGGATCCAACGATCACTTGTTGAACTTTCCATTTCCATGCCATTATCCCTGCACTGCTGGTCGTGATCTTTTCCATCAATGACAAACACACATACTCTGCACTATCTCTTCTGATCTTATCGAGCTTGCTCTGTTGCGTCTTCCCAAAATACTTCTGGTTCCCACCTGACACATTCTTCCTGTACTTAATCCATTGTCGTTGTTGTACTTGCCATCAATGACAAGAATACGTTGCCTGTAAAACATGCCAACAATACCCCCCTTTGGCATTGATGGCAACAAAGTCACCCAGACTCTTTTCTCCCCCTTTGACATCAATGTCAAAGAACACATGCTCCCCCTGAGATGTTGCAGTATTTTTAGGAGGTATCAGATATTAAACCAACAAAAACTCCCCCTGACATGATGGATTTTCTTATTTGAGTCCTGCAAAATATTTTTATCTAAACCAGAGTCTTCTCCTTCTGATTCTTGGACCTGTTCATCTTCAGTTTCCATTGTATCCTTTGTAGAATACTCAATATTGCTTACCTCTCTTACTGGGACTCCTTCATCAACCTTTTCTTGTCATAACTGGATGACTCCCCCTGTCACTGTTATCTCTCTGCCTCTGACTATTTCCCCCCTTTGTTCTTAAAAGGTTAGCTTTCCTTGACCAGGTCTTTCCTCTTGTTATCTCTACAGTATGTAATGTATATCATTTTGTAAAACAAAATGTTGTTATTGAAGATGTTGTTGTCCTACTGACACACTGCGTAATTGTAGCTCGTACTTTTCAAACAACCCTTTGATCTCCCCATTGATTCTCATCGATCTCTATTACTGCAATTTCATTTTTCTTCCATGATGCGTACAATCTAAGGCTTTTATGACCATATTCAATCACAAGAAAAAACCTATACAACCACTCTCATACCTGCTTTTCTTTTTCACAGACGAAGGACCTGTATCAGGTTTCTTAGGAGTACTGATTTATTTCTTGTTGTATCCAATACCAGATTTTTCATTTGGTGATCTTTGACCATCCAAGATCTTATCCAGGGTCATGGAGCTATTTAAGAACTTGCTTTGGGTGTTTGAATTCTCAACCTTCAAAACTTCAGCTTCCATCTTATGACATGATTCTTTTTCTACTTCTTCCACGGGATAGATGCTAACTGAACATTCTTTTATTGTATCTGTGTCTTCTTCTTTACTTGCAGGGGAGGATTCAATATCAACATCATTAATTGTCCTTATGCCTTTATTCACCACTTGGCCTGAGTTTACATTTACCTTACACTCTTTGGAACTGAACACCTCTTCACTGCCTCTGTCACACTTTTGACTTGTATTGAGCAAATTATGTTTCATCCCATCTATAGGAAGATCATCCTGAGAATCTCCTATTCCATTACTTAAACTCACCATCCATTTATCCTTATTTTTACCTGGTTCATCATTTTCAAGGATCACATTTCCTTTTTTGATTTTGCTTATAAGAAGAAGCCTATCCTTTTCTCCAGTCATGTGCTTGGAACATCTACTATCTATATTCAAGGGTTTCTTTTGTCTTTGAGCCGACAACACTAATCCACACTTATCACTTTCTTTCTTCTTCCAAACCTTGACATTTTCAGCACAGGAATTCAAATCTGATTTATAGTTCTTTAAGCGACAATCAATAGCTTTATGTCCATAGTTATGACAGATGTAGCATTCTGTTTCGTTAATAAAAGAGTCAAAACAATTGTTATGCTTAACCTGTGTCCTTTTCCCAGCCATCAAGTGTTTTGCAATCTGTGGAGGTTTTTTACTTGGGTGTCTCATTCATTGTTGTGGCAGATATCTATACCTTGAATGTCTTTCTTGCTCATATCTAAATTTTAAAGAACAGTTTACAACTTTGTGACCAAAGTTAGAACAGAAAAAACAATATCCATAGAAAAATCCTTGGTACCTGGAAAATGGTTGTCTTCTTTGAGTAGGTCAATTTCTTCCATGCTGATCATTTCCTTGAGTAGGGAGTGCATTATTTCTTTGTTCTATAGATTCAATCCTGACACCTTTTTCTTTACTCCTCCTGGGCGACTGATTGTCTTCCTTTGTTTCTGCAGGTTTGTTGTTGTCACTGGTTGTAGATTTAACAAACTTGATGGGTTCTTTGTTTCTTGGCTGGCCACTACTTGATCCCTCTTCATAACCCAAACCATTTTTCAGCTTTGGATTCCTTTGCTGATTCAGAATGATGGCTAATCCTTCTAAGGCTTTGATACTTGAAAGATTTTGATGATACAAGGCTTGAAACTTCTCCAACTCTTTCCTTGTTTTCACTACTTCTTCTTCCAGGGCTTCAAATCTTGCCTTCTTTTCTGATAACTATTGTTTCAGAATGTCCTCTATTTTCTTTACCTCTTCTAATTCCACTTTTAGCAGGGCAAATTCTTCATCAGGTTTTTTAGTGCCTTTCTTGAACTGTATCAACAATTGTTTTTTCTTTCTCTTCTTAAGTCTGAGTCTGTCAATCTCTTCCAAAGCATTGATCAACAATCTTTCCAAGTCAACCACAGATTCTTTATCACTATCATCATTGCCTGTTCTTTTATTATCATAATCCTCTTTGGCCATAAGCATGAAGTCATTTACCTTATCTTCACAGGAAGAGTCACTATTGATGTCTTCTGAGGAGTCATCATTGTTTACACATAAACTTTTCTTTCTATCAAATCTTTTGGATTTGTACTTCTCTTCACCTTCAGAGTTCTGGTCTTTATTCTTGTGTGGACACTTATTTGTAAAGTGACCTATCTTACCACAGTTAAAACATTTGAGGGGAAGCTTGCCTTGATATTTTCCTGATCCTTTCTTTAACCTTCTCACAAATTTTTCCTCAATATCATCTAAATCTGAATCAGTATCCTTGTCTGCTTTAAAATATGCCTCTCTAGTAATGGATTTATCTTTGTTGATTCTCATTTCATATGCAGTTAAAGTTCCTAGGAGTTGATCAATGGACAGAGTTTTAAGATCATTTAGTTCTTCTATTGCAGAGACTTTTGGATTAAATTTATCAAGCAAAGATCTTAAAATCTTCTGAACTAAAATTGATTCTTCAATCTTCTCACCAAGACCCTTCATGGTATTCACAATTAATTCAACTCTTAAAAAGTACTTGCTAACTGTTTCATCTTCATTCATCTTTAGTTGTTCAAACTTCAACCTAAATGTTTGAAGTTTGGCATCTTTTACTTTGTCATTTCCTTCATAGCTGCTAATAAGTTTACCCCACATTTCTTTGGCAGTTTGAAGATGCATCACCTTTACAAACTCGGCTTCTGCAAATCCATTCAAGATAGCATTCATTCCCTTAGCATTAAAGCTAAATTCTAACTTATCATCCTTGGAAGCTAGCACAACAGGATTTATGTATCTAGTCTCTACTACATCCCAAACATCAACACCTAAGGCCATTAGGTATGTTCTCATTCTAACCTTCCAAAAGGAAAAAATTGTTCCATCAAATAGAGGAGGCTTAGTGGCTGAAGTCCCTTCATGACTTTTCATGTTTAAGCTTGCAGATCTACCTTTAGATAAAAGGAACCTGCTCTGATACCAATTGTTGGACAACTGAGAGGGGGGGGTGAATCAATTGTTACCGTGCTTAAACAATTATGCTTATTTTAAACTCTTTGCAGAGCACTTAATGACAATCACAATAATGTTGGACAACTAAGAGGGGGGGGTGAATCAGTTGTTACCAAGCTTAAACAATTATGCTTATTTTAAACTCTTTGCAGAGAACTGAATGACAATCACAATAATGCAGGGAACTAAGCAATAGAACATTCAACATCATTCACACATTTGACATATACAGAGGCAGATATTTCCTGAGGAAACCCATAAAGGGTAAAAAGCTCTTCTTCTTTATATGATAAGTAATATTTACATTCTGTACATTATCATACTTATGAGCACCAACTCATAATGAGGCTACAACCTATTTTTTGCAAGCTACAACTTGCTGAGAGCACCAACTCTCTGTTTTCTCTAGCACCTACTAGAAGGAAGCACCAACTCCCTGGTTTCTCTAGTACCCACTAGAAGGAAGCACCAACTCCCTAAGTGTTCTAGCACCAACTGGATGGAAGCACCACCTTCCAATCACACAGGCACCAACCTGTATAAGCACCAACCTGTATAACAGAGAACAACAATTCTCCCTTGCACCACCCTGCCACCCTGGTTTCTCTGGTTACAACCAGATGGAAGCTACAACTCTCTGTGTTCAAGCACCCACTTGAACCTCTGAGGACAACAATCCTCCCTAGTACCTCCCTTCCACCCTGAAATATAAAGTTTACTATATATAAATTTATCACAGTGATACAATATTTATCATTGGCTTACCAGGCTTAGCACTGTTCTTCTATGCTGCTTTGCTCTCCTGTATCAGTGTCTCTTTGTCTGCATCTTCTTGCGATTTCTGATCTTCTTTTTTTCTCTACAAGAGCACCTCAACCTTCCTTTAGTGTCTCACTATCTTGTTGCACACATGCCTTGCGCTTTTTTTGCTTCTGCCTTTTATGCTCTGTGCGCCATGTCCATTCAATGCACCATTCCTCTTCTCTGTATTTCAGCTGTTGCACACTCCTCCTTCTACACTCCTAAATCCCTCTCAACAACAACCACCATCTCTTGTTTCTTCATCCTTCTTATAGTCTTTGTGCACCTTGTGCATAAACTGTGCACAATTCTTCTGCACGTTCTTCATTTCGAGTGCTCTGCCTGATCATCATTGCAACTCTTCAGCTTCTCTGGCTGTTAAACCCATGTGTCCATCATCACTGGGTATTATGCTAAGATTTTGTAGCCTCTCCAATAGTCGAGACTCTTTGTCTTCTCTGTCATAGTCGAGTTCATCCTCTCTGTTGCAGTTACAGGCTTCAACACTCATCCATCTGTCAATTGCCTCTACAAACAGTCTTCATTCCACTGGAAGATTCCTTGAGACTCTTCAGCTCCTTTGGCAATCACACAGAAGTCTCTTTGAGTCCTCTGGCAGAAACCATCAGTGGTTTCTAGCAGTTACACTATGAACCTCCAAAGACCGCTTCAGTAACTGAATCACCACTGATCGATTAACTATGAAGAGCAACAATATTCCTTTGATCATATTATTGAATAACCTGCACCGTTGGATCATAAATGATGGGTCTCGCGCTTATTTCACCATTTCTCAATTCGGCCTTTCGACATTTCGACATTCCGACATTCGACTTTTTGGCATCCATGTGGTGAGGCATCTCGACTCTCCAAGTCGCGATCTCTGAAATGGAGATTAGATTCATGCTACCTCCTCCCTTGAGACTTCGTTGATGTGTCCATGGGTTATGACCAAGGGCCAATTTTGAACTTGTATTTCGCATTTTGCATTTTGGGGATTCTGTGATGAGTCGTCTCGGCTCTCCATGTCCCAAACGCTGAAATGGAGATTGCCTCTTCGAACTCCAACTCTTCGACGATGTGACCACTGGCGGTGACCATAGCCTTATTCAAAAATGCATTTTGGTGTTTCATCATTTTGACATTCCTGTTGCAAAGTGTTTCGACACTCCAACTCTCGGTATCCGAAACCAACACCAATGGTGTTTTCGGCATTTCGGCATTTCGGCATTCCTTGTGATGAAGTGTTTTGACGCTCCATCTCCCAGTATCCAAAATCTACACAAAAAGGTGTTTCGGCGTTTCGCATTTCGCGACTTCAGGACTCCTGTGATGAAGAGTCTCGACTCTTGACTCCTCCAACTCCCGATATATGAATCTCTGGTTGATGTGCCTGTTTAAGGATTTTTCAGCGTTTCGCATTTCGGCACTTCGGGACTCCTGTGTTGAAGAGTCTCGACTCTTGACTCCTCCAACTCCCGGTATCCAAACCTCCGGTCGATTTGCCTGTTTTGGGTTTTCGGGGTTTCACATTTCATGATTTCGGGACTACTGATGATGAAGAGTCTCGACTCTTTACTCCTCCAAGTCCGGGTATCTGAACCTCCAGTTGATGTGCCTGTTTCGGGTTTTTGGGGTTTCTCATTTCGCGATTCTGACAGTCCTGATGATGAAGAGTCTCGACTCTTCCAAATCCCAGTATCCGAAACTGTCCTCCTACTTTCAAGATTTCGGTATTTTGCATTTTGCGATTCTGGGACTCCTGATGATGAAGAGTCTAGACTCTTCCTACTCCTGGTATTCGAAACTGTTCTCCTGCACTTACGTTGTCCCTGTTTTTCCATCGCTGCATATTCTGATCTTACCATCATTGACAAGCACACCTACCTATAAACATGCCAACAATCTCCCCCTTTGGCATTGATGGCAACCCTGAACGACTACGCTAATCTGTTTGGATCTCCAACAATAGCATTTGGTCCGAACCACTCCTTTTCTCCCCCTTTGACATCAATGTCAAAGAAAAAATGCTCCCCCTGAGCTATTGCAGTATTTTTAGGAGGTATCAAATATTTAATCAATACAAAACTCCCCCTAACAGGATGGACTCTCTTAGGTGTGAGACGGGATGACACCCAGCTTTTGTTGGAGATATTCAAATGGTGTCTTGGCTAGGGGTTTAGTAAAGATGTCTGCAATTTGTTCTGTGGTTGGAATGTAATGGACCTGAACAATCTGATTGGTGACATGCTCTTTCAGAAAATGGTATTTTATGGGAATATGCTTGGTCTTGGAGTGGAATACATGATTCTTGGACACACTGATGGCACTAGTGTTATCACAATAAATTGGGATCGATGCAACGTATTTTACCTCCAAGTCTGCAAGTGTCTGAATCATCCATAATATCTGAGTGCAACAGGTAGCAACAACAATGTACTTTGCCTCTGTAGTTGATAAAGAAATGGAACCTTTCTTTTACTCAACCATGCTACTAGAGAATCTCCTAAGAAGAATGCACTTCTAGTCGTGCTTTTCCTTTCATCCACCTAGTTAGCCCAATCAACATCTGAGTAGACTAATAATTGAAAACTCTGATTCTTAGGATACCATAGGCCATAGTTCATTGTTTCTTTCAAATATCTGAATATCCTTTTGACAGCTAGCAAATGACTCTGTTTTGGTGCAGACTGATATCTTCCCACAATCCCAAAAACATGCATTATGTCTGGACGAGATGCTATGATGTACAACAGACTGCCTATCATTGAACTATATGAACTTTGATCAAAATTAGGTGAGTCATAATCCTTGCTTAATTTTCATCCAGTAACCATAGGTGTGCCCACAAGTTTAGAATATTCCATTTGAAACCTTTTCAACATTTCTCTTAGATATTTTTCTTGAGAAATGAACATCCCTTTAGACCTCTGAGTAATTTGCAGACCAAGAAAAAATGACAGTTCACCTATCATAGACATTTCAAACTCAGACTCCATGGAAGAAGCAAACCATTGTACCAATGAATCCTTATTACATCTGAAGATGATGTCATCTACATAGACCAACAAGAAGAGAAAATCATTATCCTCTATTTTGATATATAGATTGTTGTCAACTGTTCCTCTCTTGAACCCTTTGTCTTTGAGATAACTATCTAGTCTTTGATACCAGGCACAAGGGGCTTGTTTTAACCCATATAAATCTTTCTTCAGCTTGCATACTAAGTCACGGTTATTAGATAGTTCGAAACCCTCTGGTTGTTCCATATAGACTTCTTCATTTAAATCTCCATTTAGAAAATCTGACTTGACATCCATCTGATAGACTTTAAACCTTTTATGACAAGCATAGGCAAGAAATATTATGTTAGCTTCTAATCTTTCTACTGGTGCAAATGTTTCATCAAAATCCAGTCCTTCTATTTGAGTATAGCCTTTACAGACTAATCTTTCTTTGTTCCTGACAACTTGTCCCTGCTCATTCAACTTATTCTTAAAGATCCATTTGGAACCAATGATATTTTTACCTTTAGGACTATGAACCATTTCCCACGTATTGTTTTTCTCAATCTGATCAAGTTCATCATTCATTGCTTTAACCCAATGGTCATCTTTGCTAGCTTCATTAAATTTCTTGGGTTCCAGAATGGATATGAAAGCTATATGTGATTGTTCAGTGTTTTTGATTATCTTTCTCCTGGTTTGTACACCTTTGTCTTTTTCACCAATTATCTAACTTGCAGGATGATTCTTTTGAGTGATTCTGGAGGAGTTTGAAGTTGTCTGTTGATTTCAGTCTGGCTGAGTATCTGTGTCTTCATATGATTCAAAGTCTTCATTTTCTGATTCCTGGACCTGTTCATCTTCAACTTCAGTTGTGTCCTCTGTAGAAGACTCATTTTTGTACACCTCTCTTATAGGGATTCCTTCATCAACTTTTACGTCAATACAGTCAACCATTTTATGAAGCCTCTTATTATAGCATCTGTATCCTTTGCTATTTGTAGGATACCCTAAGAAGATACCTTTATCAGCCCTGTCATCATATTTGCCAAGGTTCTCATCATTATTCTTTATGTAACATTTACTCCCAAAGACTTTGAAGTGTTTAATTGAAGTAGGTCTCCCATTCCACAGTTCATAAGGTGTCTTGCCACTTTGTGGTCTGAGGTGGGCTTTGTTAAGAACATGGACTGTTGTGTGTATTGCTTCTACCCAGTAGGTTTGACCAATGTTCTTGTCATTCATCATTGACCTAGCCATTTGTTGAACTGTTCTGTTTTGCCTCTCAACTACTCCATTTTGTTGTGGAGTTCTTGGGATTGTGTATTCTCTCTTGATCCCATTCTTATCACAGAATTCCTTGAAATCACTTGACATAAATTCTCCTCCTCTATCTGATCTTACTGCCTTTAACCTCTTGCCTATTTGATTCTCAGTTAAAGCCTTAAATTTTTTAAACTTCTCAAATGTTTCAGCTTTTTCCTTGATAAAAGCAACCCAAGTAATTCTGGAGTAATCATCAATAATCAACATGAAGTAGTTTTATTTCCTTGTGCCTTCCTGTCTTGATGGTCCACATAAATCCATATGAACTAGTTGGAGTGGTTTCTCTTTTGAAGTAGAACTCTTGGACTTAAAATGTGTCCTGGTTAGCTTTCCTGCTTGGCAGGGTTTACACATAGAATCTTGGGGTTTTGATATTCTCGGAAGATCTTTTACTGCCTCAAGATATTTGAGCTTGATTAAGTGGTCAAAGTTTAGATGTCCAAGTCTACTATGCCATAACCAACTTTCATCATGTTTTCTTAGATGACACTCTTCTCTATCTTCTTTCATCACATATACATTATTTTTTGTCCTTATGCCTTGGGCCACCACTTGTCCTGACTTTACAGACTTTATCTTGCACTCCTTGGAGGTGAACATCACTTCACATCCTCTGTCACACATTTGACTTACACCGAGCAGATTATGTTTAATCCCATCTACAAGAAGAACATCTTGGGATTTTCCTTTTCCATTACTTAAACTCACCATCCCTTTACCCTTTATTTTACCTGGAGCATCATTTCCAAAGGTTATGTTTCCTGATTTGATTTCACTTAGAGATAGAAACTTACCTTTGTCTCCCGTCATATGTTTGGAGCATCTACTGTCTATATACCAAGGGTTCGTTTGTCTTTGGGATGACAACACTAAACCACACTTTTCACTTTCTTTCTTCTTCCAAACCTTGACATTTTCAGCAGGGGAATTCAAATCTGGTTCATAGTTCCTTAAGTGACAGTCAACAGATTTATGTCCATAGTTATGAAAGATGTAACATTCTGGTTTGTCGAATAAAGGATCATAACGATTGTTATTCTTAACAGGTGTCCTTTTCCCATCCATCAAGTGATTTGCAGTTTGTGGTGGTTTGTTACTTGGCTGTCTCATTCTTTGTTGTGGCAGATATCTATACCTTGAATGTCATGATTTCTCATAATTTAATTTTAAAGAACAGTTTACAGCTTTATGACCAAAGTTAGAACAAAAGAAACAATACCCATAGAAAAAATGTTGGTACCTAGAATAAGTCTGTCTTCTTTGAGGAGGTCGATTTATTTCATGCCAATAATTTCTCTGATCTATAGATTCGGTTATGGTACTTTTTATTTCATTCCTTCTTGGTCGCTAATTTTCTTTCTTTGTTTCTGCAGAGTGACTGTTGTCCATGTTTGAGGATTTGACAAACTTGATAGGTTCTTTGTTTCTTGGCTGACCACTACTTGATCCCTCTTCATAACCCAAACTATTTTTCAGCTTTGGATTCCTTTGCTGATTCAGAATGGTGGCTAATCCTTCTGAGGCTTTGATACTTGACAGATTCTGATGATACAAGGCTTGAAACCTCTCCAACTCTTTTCTAGTTTTCACTACTTCTTCTTCTAGAGATTTACATCTTACCTTATTTTCTGATAACCGTTGTTTCAGAATGTCCTCAATTTTCTTTGCCTCTTCTAATTCCACTTTTAGTAGGGCAAAGTATTCATCATGTTGTTTACTATCTTTCTTGAACTATATCAACAATTTCTTTTGCTTTCTATTCTTAATTCTGAGTTTGTCATTCTCTTCCAGTGCACTGATCAGTTCTCCTTCCATATCAACCACAAATTCTTCTTCATTAGCCTCACTTCCTGTTGTTTTATTGTCATAGTCCTCTTTGGCCATAAGTATGAAGTCATTTAGTTTATCTTCAATAGAGGAGTCATTGTCTTCATCATCTGAAGGATCATCATCATTGTTTACACAAAGACTTTTCTTCTTAAAATTATTCTCTTTAAAGAAATTTCTTTGTTTGTGCTTCTCCTCATCATCACATGTCTGATCATTTCTTTTGTGAGGACATTTATTTGCAAAATGACCTATATTTCCACAGTTGAAATATTTAAAGGCAGTTTACCTTTGTATTTCCCTGATCCCTTCTTCAGTCTCTTCACAAATTTTGCTTCAATTTCATCAAGCTCAGAATCCTCATTCTTGGCTGCCTTAAATAATGCTTCTCTGGAGGTGGGTTTATCTTTAACTATTCTCATTTCATATGCAGTCAATTTTCATAGAAGTTTATCAAACTCCAAGATTTTTAGATCATTAAGTTCTTCTATAGCAAAGACCTTTAGGTGGAACCTATCTAGTAGAGATCTCAAAATTTTCTGAACTAAAGAAGGTTCCTCAATTTTTTCACCAAGTGTTTTCATTGCATTTTCCAGTTCTTCAACTCTCAGAAAGTATTTTCCAACAATTTCGTCTTCTTTCAGCTTCAGCTGTTCAAACTATACTCTATAGGTTTGAAGCTTGGCGTCCTTTACCTTCTCATTACCTTCATAACTACTAATGAGTTTGTCCCACATTTCTTTGGCAGTTCCTAGGTGCATAACTTTTACGAATTCTTCTTCTGCAAGCCCACTCAAGATAGCATTCATAGCCTTAGCATTGAAACTAAATTCTAGCTTGTCATCCTTATTAGCTAGTACAACTGGATTTACATAACCAGTATCTACCACATCCCAGACATCTGCACCTAAAGCCATTATGTAGGTTCTCATTCTAACTTTCTAGAAGGTAAATTTTGTTTCATTGAACAGAGGGGCCTTATTGGTCGAATTTCCTTCATGGCTTGACATGTTTAAGCTCTAGGATCAACCCTTAGGTAAAAGGGGCCAACTCTGATACCAATTGTTGGACAATTGAGAGGGGGGG
>ML834900.1:0-27505 GCA_009831015.1 Picea engelmannii
ATACTACAAACATCAACACTAATATGACGAACTAAAAAAAACGATATCCTAGTATGACATGATATCTAAAAAAGTAATTAACAAATCAAAATATAAAGCGCAATATCATCCATATATACCTCAATGGTTTTCCTACTCTCGTAAAGATTTTAATGCCCAAAAATTGCAACAAGGCCTTTATTTGGGAAAAATGGACATCCTATCTCTACATGATTCACCCCATGTAGATCAAAGGCTAACTCTTCATGCTCACAGTCTACATTTAGTGAAGTAGGAAGAGGGTTCCTGTATACTCTATCTCCATCCTAGCTGCTACACTAACCAGAAATCGGAAACCCTGTGTTAACCTCTAAATCTGACAACAACATAAACTCTTGAAAAATTTCCCCATGCTTGCAAGTTTAGAGCATTGTTAATGAAATGGAGCATGTGTGCACACATGACTTAAATAAATAAGAGAGCACATAAAGCAATACTTGAGTACAAAAATGGATAAGCATTATAAAAGACATAATAATTGTTATATACATATAGTGATCACCATATGGAAGTACAAAGCCCAAACTGGATAATGATGCCTCCATGTGTGATGACGACTTCATTTTGAAAAAAGTGCTTCCCTTATATATGAAGGTTTACCCATACACAATGGTTGGTGGTAACTGCTCACCAACTAACCACAAGTCATGACCCCACAAAATAACTTTTCGACGATGTTTTGCTAATTACAATGCCAATAAAACAAAAGACAGTAAATGAAAAATAGACTAAAAGACAAAATAGGACTCAAAAGACACAAAAATAGGACTCATGGGCCTACAACATAGTTATAGTCAGGCAATAATAGGGAGGCATGACAATCTAGTATGTGAATGAATTCCTGGTGCAAGGAACACAATCTCTTGCAAATGCAAGTCACGACGGCTAAAAGTGATAAATGCTAACACTAACAATAAAGTTTGGGGGAGACTTTGCATACCAGAAAATTGGGAAAATTTGAACCATAAAACCCCTCTCAATGCAGTCTTAGTAAATTGGAAGACGAGTCACGAAACTCTAGACCATCTTCACATTCCTTACAAGTTTGCTAGATAACAAGTCAATGGCAGCCATTGACCTCTAGACAAACCCAACCTTCATTGGGGAATGGGGGATGTCAAGGATTTTCTGCATAAGTGGGATGATGTGTATCCCATATATTAAACGACAACATTGTTTAATGTTTGCGCTTCTCGTCACCAAAATTTGTTTTGAGTTTGAACCGGTTAGCCAGCAACAGGGTTATTTTCAAAAATGAATAACCCAAAATAGAATGTGTTTGGTCAAGGGCAAAGAATTGGTTTGGTTAGTTCTTCTCCTCAAGTTGAAAAAAGGCATAATGAAGTTGAAAAGAATCTATTATTTCAGGAACTTTATTTGATTGGAACAATAAATTACAGATCTTTTCTCTTTGGTCCTAAAACAGGTCCTTAAAGCAAGGGTAAATGGGCTGGAATTTTATGATATTTCATAGGAACTCCATAGGTTAAGATCCAATGGTGCTTCTAGACAATATCCTGCGTGACGGGAGGAGAGGGATATCTTTACAAATTAGAAGGAAGATCCAAAGGAGGGGCTTGATCAGGGAGTTAGTTGATGAGGCCAGCAGGTTAATTAAGAGATTCATCAAAACCCACCTTGTGCATATATACACAGGTCCCAAGGACAAAAATATGAGTGCAGATACCAACTCTAAGGCAACAATATACCTCCAAGACTAAGAACTCTAAGCAAATAATGGGTATTAAGCATCGGTTGATTGTTAACCGTTCTTGTGGTCAAATGTGCACAAATTCTGGGTAATTGATGTAAGTCAGTTATTAATTGATGAGGCCAGCGGGTTAATTAAGAGATTCATCAAAGCCCCTCTTATGCTTATATATAAAGGCCCCAAGGATAAAAGTACAAGTATAGAGACCAACTCTGAGTCAACAGTATAGTTATACCTCCAAGCCCGAGAACTTTAAGTAAATAATGGGGATCAAGCATGGATTGATCTTTGACCATTTTTCTGGTCAATGTGGATAGTATTTGTAACTGAAGTTATTTAGTTATTTGGTAGGTATCCATGCAGGTAAAAAGGTTAAAGGAGGCAGTTTAGATAAGACCATTTCTACTGTATATGTTCTTTTAAAAAATTGAGATTGACTTGGTTATCTGTCCTATAAAACTTTGATCTGCACATATTTTCAATAGAATTAATATAATATAATTTTGTGCAGTTTAAAAACACACCCAAGTGTGCGCATGGTGACCCATGTCTATGTCAATTAAAAAGAGCTAATTATTCCAAGAGATCAAATTATGGAGCTTTCTCTACATAAATTTTAAAATTTGGCCCCTAAAAAGATTTGAACACACCTTTCTTCAACATAAAGAAAGCATCTATCTACCTTCTCCAAAATGGAATTTACTATCTTCATAATGAATGTTGATATGCCAAAGTGGAATAATGTACTTGTTATCACAAGATCTAGCACCCTTGTGCAAGGCCTCTCACAATATGCAAGACAAGTGTAACTTTGGAAGTACTTGTCATTGTCACCTTAGCAATTACTTCCCTCGTTTTAGTAAAGGACAAAATACAACAAGGGAGGCTTCCCTATCAACCTCAAGGAATCCTAAAGCAAGACAAAGTCAAGTCTATGGCCTCCTATATTGGTCACTCAATCATCCCACCACTTGGTTAAGGTTGTCAAGGCAAGAACAAGGTGGTTTAATGAAGTAGATTCCAGATTTGCATGTATGAAGCATCTAGGACAATAAATGATATTTAGAAAGTCAAAACAAGTCAAGGAGATGCCCCAAACACTATAAATCAAGAAGAAAGCTATAGCTGTCATAAAACTTGTATTTAAAGATGATTACTCTAGCAATCTACCAAGTTACAACAGCAGAAACAAAAAATCCCTTTAAACAAGTATGCATGAAATGAATTAGAGTTGAAGATCATTGACTAAGCTAAGGTTTAGTAAACAAACACTTGCTGAAATGATAGATGAATATAACAGCTCCAATAATGTAAGACATCAAGCCCTAGAGGGATGAAAATCAAATCAGCAAAGCAATGAATTATGACAAGATACACTTGTGAGGTGAAAGATGCCACTAAACCCTAGACGTCAAGCTAGAAAATGGCTGAACATTGAAGGAAAATTGCTGCAAACCCTAATCTAATCAAGGAACATCAAGACAAGATGAATTTAGGGTTTGATACTCACTAAAATGGAGAGAGACTAGTGTCGTCTTGTTCCCTTGGGCATATGGAGTCAAATCATGCACTTTCTTGGAGACCAAAGGTGAAAGAAAGACTCAAGGATGAAACCCTAGGGTAGTCCACTACAAACCTTAGGTATCTATCCTTTAGAAGGGCAAATTAAGGTAGTCCACTACAAAACCTAAGAAGTCGTCCTATGTCATCCAAGAACCTTTCAAGATGAGATCAAGATGGATCTTGGGTAAAACCCTAGAGTAGTCCACTACAAACCCTAGGATGTTATCTTACAAGAATACATCTAGAGTAGTCCACAAAAAACCCTAGAAATACCCTTGTGTCCTTTAACAAGCTTCAACAAGATGATTAACAAGGGAAAGTAGTCCACTACAAACCTTCCTAGGGTTTCAAGACAAAGTTATTCAAGAAAAAAACAAGATAACATGCAATATCACCACTTCGATAAAACATTCACTTAATACATCCAAAAAATAAACCAACATAGACTTCGCACTTACTAGATAAATCAATGATCACCATGAAACCCTAGCCATGAAATCATCCATCAAAAATTGAAAGCATCCAAAAGATCATCTCCAAGATAAGGCGCCTAAGTCATCCATAGTTAAAGAGAAGAAAGAAGAGACAAGTAGAAGTGATTCTCCACCAGTTGTGTTATGAATTATAATGAAGTAGCACTCCCTCTATTTATATGAGGAAACTAAGCGCTATACCTCTCTAGGAAGCCCCTAAAACATAAGAGTCCATGATACAAAGTGGATAGGTCTTAGGCTGACCCCCAAAAATGCCTCTAAAACAATGATATAATGCTAAAACAAGAAAAAGTCCTCTAAAAGTGCTACACATGTGAGTGTAGAAGGCTAAAAGAGGGTGGTATCATCTCCTCAAGGGGTGCAAAACTCCAAAAGTTATGTCTCTCTCCCAAAAGGTGCAAAGCATCATCAAAGGTCATGCCTCCTCATCAAGAAAGTCACATCCTCTCATCCACAAGGTGCCAACTCATCATCAAAATGCTAGATCAACTCAAGCAAACATCACATCATCCATAAGCATGACGCCATCCTCTACATGTGCAACATCCTAGTCCAAGTGTGACGTCATCATGGAAAAGGGCTCCATAACCTCTCTGAAGAGGTGTACCATCCTCGTCAAGGGTAATGGAATCCATCCAAACCCTAACATCCTAAAAGGGGTGCAACGTCCAAGGTGTGGGCTTCCTACTCTCTAAGTGACACATCGGGCTGTATATGCAACGCCCCAGCTCCAGGAGGTACCGGAGGGTGTCGAGAAACAAGCCAAGTCATCATATGACCCAGCGCTCACCATTAAGGGTGCAACGAACTCCATACAATGTGCAACGTCCTCCATGAAATGTGAGAGAAGCATCAAAACGTCCTCCAAAGGACCATCTGAAGGGGTACATCATCATCAAACAAGGGCTCAAAGAATCAAGTAAGACTAACCATATCATGGATACAAGAGTCATTAGAATCACAAAAAGTAAGTCACAATCTAATACAAAAACCACGTAAGCAATTCACATTAGGTATCTTCTTCAAACTTCACACTAGCTTTAGATTTTATGCAATTTTCCAAGTTTAAGTATGGGAGGACCATCGCAAGACCCTATTAGGTGTGCCAGTACCCAAGTAGAGGAGCAGTTCCTGAGAAACCGATCAAAGTGTAAGTATGAGTAAATGATATGACATGGGGTTTACTTCATGGTCATGGTATCATTGACATGTAAGGTCACGTGTGAGATTCATCTCCATGAGCGCATTTGTAGAGGGAGAGCTCGGTGCATTGAGTTGTTGCATCAACCTCGAACATTCAAGCCCCTTCTTCTCATAGGAGGATGAAGTACAAACCTTTTTGGGATACATGTAACAACCACTTCCAAAAGATAGGACAACGGGAGGAATACAGATGAAAAATGTTAAGTGTGGAAGGGAATGGTACGTTACCCCTATCCGGGCCTCCCAGTAATACGCCTATTACCCAAGGGTGACAACACTTGACTAGGACACATAGGATGGCCACTAAGGTGAAACAAGGCAAAAAGCATACTTCCAAGCATCATGATCCATTATCTGACTTCAACCCATGATCCTCACCTAAATGCCTAATGCATTAAATGTAACACTTCGTATGAAACAATGACTAATGTACCTCATGTGTGCTAGACCACCATCATCAGATAAACCTGTTGATCAAGTGAATAAGATGAGCAATGATGAGGGAGAGGCATTTGAGGGGCTGTTGTCTGTGGAGATTGTTGGTCATCATCTCTAGGATCAATGTTTGCAATGTGGATCATGAAAAATGATCTCCCTCTAGTTACCCCTAGGTGAGAGGGGGTAACAGTTCACTCATAGCAGAGCACACAAAACTACAAAAGGCACTAGCAAAGAGCCATCCATGGAAAGTAAAAAGAATATAATTTGGCAAACCTTTACAAGCCTCAATTTAGGTTTCTTGGACTTTGTTACCACTGTTTTATTGTTTCCGACATGCTCCCATATCCAACATCTGTCTTTCTTCATCTTTAAATTCCTTATTTACCAAACAACAACAAAAGAAATCCCAACATCAAAGAGTCGTATTCATTGGATCATTCTCAAATTCCAATAGTTTAGCTTGACCACTCTGTTGGTTTAAGGTTGTAAACAAATTTCATTTGTAATCAAGTACTAGAAGCCCTAATGTTCACATGTTTTCTTGTGTAGTAACAAGTATCACCAGATTTTATTTCAGGTGCTTCCTTCGAGTTCCAAGAGAAGCATTACAACTGGGCTGAAGAGGTCGGGCACCACAAGCGGCCCACTTGCTTTAGCAAAATGGATCTCAAGGGACAAACCATTTAACACGGGCACTTTTATTCATCTAAATCGCAGTGACAAGGGGTGCTCTTGCATCAAAATCACCCAGGACTTGCACCTGACCCCAACCCCTTACTTGTGCCTCCCACAGAATTGAACTTCAGTGGGTGGCCTGACATACCATCGTTTCACCACTGAACCATGAACCATCAGCATGTGTTCCAAGATTAAAAAATAATAGAAACCACAGTTGCCAAACTCTCTGCATTACTAATGCTCCAATTCACTGAAAGCCAAAAAAATGGCCCACATTTTGGCAATTAGGAATTTTGGACACGGTCTGCCATATGATTATAGGCCTTTGGATGGAACAAGCAACCACCCAACGGCAAATGTCTCAACTCCAGACAGACATCACACCTGATATATAGCATGAACGAAATATGCTATGGAACATGATAACCTTAGCTACAGGATTTAAAAGTATTATATAGAGATACATATAGATAAATAGAAAGAAATATATCGAAATTCGCCTAATGTCAAGTACTGGAGATTAAATTCACCAGATTCATGTACACAATTTCAAAATAAGAGAATTTTAATCAATTATTTAAAATCTAATATCTACGATAAAGGCATAATTAAAACGTTTAACCTGCTCAAAATTCTATATCGCACTAATCTGAATGAATTGCATATAAATTTTTTTCTTACTCGAGAGAAGTATTACAACCAGCCCAAAGGCATCACAATTGGCCCAAAGAGGTCAGCACCACTAGCGGCCTGCTTGTGCTGGCGAAATATTGAGAGGTAAACCCATGATCACAAGCACTTTCCTACGGCTAAGCCACTGCGACAACCCCAACTGCTTATATGTGTCTCTGAGAGAATTTAACCATGTTAGCTATACTGAAATGCCGCCGAATTCACCGCTGAACCACGACCCCCACTGACAATTGCATCCACTTAATTCTCTTTAACGGACTTAAATGACAAATGTTATTATTTTCCCCTGCTGAATTTTTTTCTGAATTTCATTGTGGCCGAATTCAATCACAAACACAATTACGAACACGAACCAAGTGACTTGAATATATCGAATATATGTATAAATTTAAAGTAAGGATATGATATTTTGCAAGGATGTAATGGCATAGAAGAAGAGAACCTGTGAGGCACGTGGTCCAGACAAGGTTGAACCCGTTTTAGCTTTATAAGCTGTCCTCCAAAATCTTTCTTGAATCCATTCACTGCGTTGATCATCTCTGTCGTATCTCTCTGCCATTCATTTGCACCATTTTGTAAAGTTATTCAGGGTATTCTGAACCTCGGACAATTAATACTACAGAAAGGATATTTTAACTAAAATAAATTAAATTAAATTAACCTTGTAAACGCATTCTGAAAGGATCATGGCACAGAGAATTTGCTGAAGATCATGAATATCGTCGGCCTTGATTGCTCTGCAGAGGGCGTGGACCTCCTTCAGCCATCTATCGTATTCTTCCTGCAATTTCTGCGTCTGTTGTCTTTGCTCGTCGTTGTATGGGTGATTCAACTTCAATTTCCGCCGAAACCATGATAGCGTGGGGGTTTCCATCGTCAATTACAGTGTGGAAATGGAAGTAATTGACGAGTGGAACCAAAAATTATCACTGCAACCAACGAGGGTTTTCCTGATTTTGTTTGAGGCTTTTATATTCTCCGGGTTTTCCTGATTTTGATTGAGGCTTTTATTAAAATACCATTGCTCCGCCTTTTCATATTCTCGGGGTTTTTTAAATCATATATATTAAATTACTTTTAATATATATAATAAAATACACTATCAATATAAATATGAAAAAAATAATAATAATAAAAAAATATATATATATTGACAGAGATTTCTTAAAATCACTAAAAAGAAATTATCAAAATAGGATGAAATAAAGAAATAGAAAAACATATATATTATAAAGTTGTTAATCTCAATTTAATCTAAACATCTAAAATATGAAAAGAATTTTATATTATAATTAATTTAAAAAATAAAATTAAAATGTAATGTTAAAGCATTTTGAAATAAAAGAATTTGGCATCTTTGTAATATAAGGAAGATGAGAAATGAAGAGCAATTTATTATACATGTCAATAGTCATGGTATATAGTGTTGAGTTAGGTTTGATTTTTTATTAGTTTATGGTTGACCATAAAATATACACCCCTTTATCTAAAGTTTTAAAAAATAATGATTAATTTTTAATTTTAAATCTCATTTATCTGATATCTTATTGGCCAAAAACTTTGAAGTCTTATTGTGCTTTCACTTCCCCCAATGTAAATGTAATAAATATTTCTGCCATCTAGTCATTTCATGCCTACTCCTTCTCTCCCTATCTCCTTAAACAATACTTTCATTATTATATTCGGCAGGTATATGCTACCTAGTAGCCTTGTTTTATAATGT
This sequence comes from Picea engelmannii, assembly GCA_009831015.1. Taxonomy (NCBI): domain Eukaryota; kingdom Viridiplantae; phylum Streptophyta; class Pinopsida; order Pinales; family Pinaceae; genus Picea; species Picea engelmannii. The sequence goes on from ML834900.1 coordinate 8,546, forward strand.
CATGTGTATGTTCATATTAGATCTAGATTTCATAAATATTGTAACAATAGCAACCTTCCTAAAGTGTTCATTTATCAAAGTTATGGAGATTTAAGAAAACTTCTCTCCAATATTTTTTAACATAAAAGTAAAATTTTAAAACAAGTGAATTAATTCCTTGCCATTTTTATGTAAAGTATGCAATTATTTGTAGATTTAATGTATTGACATCTTACATCGACTTTGTATCAGCTCTCTTTGCTCCAAAGGTTTGTTATTGTTCACTTATGTGATCATGTTGATTATTCGACAGTTTTTTAGGAGGGTCCCTGTTTTTGGATAAGCACGTTACTTTTTATAACTCCTTGGTTCCCATGATTTGATCCTAACTCCATGTCAATTACTCGAATGCTAGTTTGGGTTCATCTTCCCAATTTGCCATTGCATTTTTGTTATTTATCATATGTTTAGGATATTGAGAATTCTTTGGGCACTTATAGAAAATAAAAACTTTAGAGAGCTAGAGTGGGATTGTGTACATGTGTTTGCATTTGTGTTAAGATAGATCTTAGTAAGAGTCTTCCAAAGAAAATGATCCTCAAGTGGAAAAAAATTCAATATACTTAGGTCTTAGATCACGAGAACACACATTTCATACCAGATATTTTAACTTCTAGGAAATCTATAAGCTATATGTTCTACTCATGTTCATCCTCCCGAGGAAAAAGGGACCAAATCAAATTCGAAGAGATGGAATTTTTTGGATAATGATGATGATTACAATGAGGTAAATCAATGACCATAGGTGTCAAATAATGATGATGATTATAATGAAGTAAAATAACAACTTCAAATGCCAATAACGATGATGAATAGAATAAGGTAAATCAATAACAATAAGTGTTGATTGGGGAAGACATGGATACAGGGCTTTCCTCCTTGAGGGAGGTAGTTATGCATGAAGGATTGTTAAGTGGAACAAAGAGACTACATGACACATATACCTCCTATTTAAATAAGGAATTGAGTCCCTTTATGAACATTAATCTCTGGTCTTTTGACTTAAGTTAGTCATTGTGGCTCCTTCTTCAAGGGGGTGGCAAGAAATTAAAAAGAAGGAGAAAAGGAATGAATTGAGGATTATTTTTCAAAAGACCAGAAAAAACATGTATATTAATTATGTAATTTTACTTTAGTAAGTGTAGTCTCTATATGTACTCTTGTAAATGGTGTATACATCTATACTTACTTTTTTAGTATTGTGCTTTGAACACCTAAAGAATGTAATTTTTATATACAGTGGAATAGAATTTGCAATTTTTTTCTTTGAAAAAAAACAATCATTGTCATCAATAAATTTAGGTTAAAGTCGTAAATAACTTAGGTTGCTTGTGATGGAAATTAGAGACATCTTTATCATTTTGGTACTTCTAATTATAACAATTTATCTCTACTAATGTATCTTAATATTTTATCATGGTAACTAGACTCCATGTTTAAATTTGGCATGCATTATTTCAAGTTAAACATGAAATTTATAATAATGAATTTTTTTATTGTTCTTCAATTTATATTTATTCAAGTTTATAGAGAGTTAAATTTTATATTTTAATTTAATTTTAATTTAATTTTTTTTTTGAAGGTGGAAAAATCTATCATAACTTGGTTTTCAATCGATAGTGAGGATAACCATCATTGATTACTATTAGCGAATGTGAGCTAACTTGTCACTGTTATTCAAGGAAAATCACGCCACCTAAAATGACCCACTGGTGGTCTGTAAGAGGGCATACTTTCACTCCTGCCAGATGCCTCTAGGTCTTGGGTCGTTAAAATGTTTCATTGCATTTGAGGAAGATGTGTTCTTAGCCAATCAAAAGTAGTTTTAGGTCTTACTTCAACACCAAAAGTTGATTTAAGTCTAAATAGTATCTACAAGAAAACCATTCTCATCGCTAAGGCTACCTCCAATGGGGTCATGTTCTTTCCAGTAGCATCTAGCCTTAGTCCCATACATGAGACCGGATACTACCTGAGTTGCAATTTAACCTCTTACCTAGAAAGTTTATAGAATTTTGATTTTACATTCATATAAATTTATATATTTACAAATAGTTTTAATAAGAAATCAATGTGTTTTTTTCTATTTTCATTGCCTTTTAATTTATGTTGATACCAATTTATAGTATTAGTTTTAAGTTAATACAAATCTATACATCATGAGTGGGCCTAATGGTTAAGAACATGTGTTTCCTCCTAAGAGATCACAAGTTCAAATCTAGAGGAGGGTAGGGTATGGTATGCATACCTCCATAGACTTTAGCAGTCAAATCGTTGTGCAGAGGGAGTTCATTGTCCCACAAACAAGGGGGTCTCATACACCAATTTGGTGTCTGGCTTGGTTGTGACCTTAAAATTAGATCAATATTATTATTATTATTATTATTATTATTAAAATATAAATAAGAAATTAATGGATATTAGTTAATAACTCATTTCCATTTCTCATAATGACAAACAAATTAAAAAGCAAGGTTTGAAAGTTGACAGCACAAAAGTGGAGAATAGACAAAATTGACGAATAATGATTTTTATGGCGTTGTCTAAATGTTCTACATTTTGGCCTTTTCGTCAGAATCCAACGATAATAATCTAGGTGAAACTACAATTTTATGTTGTTTAAATTGCATTTTTTAATGCATAAATGGATTCAGCATGCTGAAAAACCCCTGGGGCACTCAGATTATACAGACTTAACGACTCAAATATGCAGATCCAATAATTTCTCGCCAGATTTCAAGCAAAAATAAATGGATAATATTCATAGAAAAGAGCCAAAATGTAGAATGTTTAAACTACGATTTTTTTTTATTAAGGAGTTTTGTGTTTAATTGTTTGGTTTACAGTTAAATGTGGATACCTTTTGTGAATTAATATGAGTTGGATGTAACATTTAATAATGTCAAAGGTGAGGGAGAACGAGATTATGCACTCCAAAAATATAGTACGATAGTAATAGTAAATAACAATCGATAATATTGCACAAAAAATGTAAAAAACAAATCATAAATGGTTACTTACCCAAAGGTTGTTGAAGGTTGGAGTTTGTAGTGATCAAACAAGTTGAAAGCTTTGTCTTTTATTTAAGTTCCCACTTCTTTTGTTCCCAAATATTCTAACTTCTCTTATGCTAGTATTTCACAAAAGAATTAAAATTTGATAGCGAATATAAAAAATTAACATATTAAACTTTGAATATATATATATATATATATAAAAGAGTCGGTCAAAATGACCGATTGTAGCATGCACATTAATTTAGGCAGTGTTAAGTCAGTTCCATATTATACCTCTATACATACTATAGTTCAATGTATATAAGGGGGGAATTGTACAATGTGGTACGCTTACAATGAAAAAATGATGAGCAACTTGTTGTCCAACCAGTAAACTCTATGGGTTGGGGAATTTGTTCCATGTCAACCTTAATGGCCTCCTCTCCAAAACCCCATGTAAAAAATGTTCAAATTGAATGTAAAATCTCGGCATTGATTAAACTCRAMACTAATTTTTTTCAATTCGTGTGTGGCTCTACTCTTGGAGGRGATTGAATCAAGTCAACTCTATCAAGTATGACTCAAGTGTGAGTCATACTTGAGATTTTGAAAGTGCAAGTTAAATGTGARACAAATTGATTTTGTWTTTCAAATMTGCTTGTCTATAAACAATCATTTTGYTTATTTTCCTTAYTACATTTGGCAACAGATAATCAACATACCTACGAGTTGTCTTGAATCCATGRCATGATCTTAAAAGTTGACAACCTCCTTACACATCAAGAAAAAACARCATGATGCACTTGAAAATGATAATGTAATGTAYCTCCTTCTTAGTGCATAAGTGTTTAAGGACAATAAATATTGATCCATGATTAAGATATTTTCATATATAATATACATACAAATATCATTTTTCTATGGGGATTACTTTGTAATCAATTAGTAAAGATTTTTATTTTTCATGGAAGAGGTGTAAGGTTCAAATCTCTTTGCTCCCATGTTAAAATGAGTATTTATATCGCATTAATATAGAGTCAGTGTTCAAGGCTTCGGCCCATTGATCAATCAAAAGCGTTTACACAAAAAAAAAAAAGTCTTTCTGCTATATTTGTTACAACAACAAAATTAAAATGCACAAGCAAAATATTCATGTCTTAGCTTCCCCCTCCTTTCTCTATGGGGCAAGTGCATGTGTGAATTTGTGTATGTAAAGTATAATATGAATAATAACAATAAAAAATGCCTATCATGGGTGGGGTGTATTGGTATAGCTTTTACAACTATAAAATCTCCTTTCCCCATATCCTACATTGGTTGTGAGGATTGATCTATGACAACATATAAGCCTCAATTAACCATGATTTGTGTGTCAATGGTGGCATCCACAAAGGTAGTGCCCCCCTATTAACACAATGGTTGATTGGTTGCACGGTAATTATGATTGCATGCTTGACCTTCTCATCCCTCTTTTGTGTGGGTTGTGTTTGTGTGTGTTATTGACAACAAGACTAACATGACAAATGGATGCACTTGTCATGTGGTGTCTTGGAATAGCTTATGCAAAGATACAATTCCCTCCCTTCCTATCCCACATTGGTTGCGAGGATTGGTTTTTCCCCTTATGCTAAGAGGGCATCCACAAAAGTAGTGACCATATTGACATAATAATCGATTGTTTGTGAAGTGATTGTGTGTGCTTACTCAACCTTTCGCTCCCTCCTTTGTGTGGTATGTGTGAAGAATGAAGGAATAATAATAACAATGGAATGTGTCTATCTTTTGGTGACATGGAATAGCTTCTATGGCTATAAAATATCCTTCTCTCGTATCCCTACAATATACCATGATCCTTATCTCACAAGGGGCATCCATAAAGGTAGTCCCCCCCCCTCTCCCACCCAATAATATCATGGTTGATTGGTTGAGGGGTGATTGTTTTCTTGGTTGCTCAACTTTCCCCTCCCTTCATTCGATGACTTTTGTACATGTGTGTGTGAATAAAATCATGAATAATAACATTTAAATATATCTGGAATAACTATAAAATATCATTATTGTTTATGCCACATTAATTATAAAGATTGATTTGTAAAAACATACGACTCTCATTATACCATAATCCTTGTGCCAACAAAGATGTTCATAAAGATAATGAACCCCTACTAGCATATCGATTGATTGGTTGTTAGAAAATTTCACTTACTCATACAACCTTCTCCTCCCATTTATGTAACTTATATGTATGGATAATAATAATAAAATAAAACAAATAAATATATCTATCTAGTGGTATCTTCAAATAATTTATATCACTCTAATAATAAAATTAACAACATGCTTGTAAATGTTTAGCTTTCCCATCCAAATCAACAATATTTAATACTTTCCTATGTTCAATATGACATATGAGCATTCCAAGTTTTCGTATGAATGTCCATCACCAAAATAAAAAAAGTGGAATTACTTACCCAAACAAAAGGAAAGAAGAGCTTTAATTTCTCAACATACCAAACTTAAAACATGACAAGTGTGTTGATAACTTCTTCCCATAAGGTAGAAGGATTAACATTTAGGGTAACTTTTGTGGGCAATATACAAAATTTGCCTTCTTATTCTTATTTTTTATGGATGTAGTATTTTACTTTTTTAGCGGGAGAGAAGAAAGCATGTGGGCCAACATCCCTTTCATTCCTAATAAGGCCTATCATAATGCCTATATAAGTCCCTTCCCTTTTGGTGCTGCAGCCTTTGCTCTGTCCTTTGGATCTGTATATGGAATTAGATCATCAACCGTGAAAATACTGTATTTATGAGTGAACACTCGATGGCCAAATGAAAATGTCGATAAGGGACGTAGTGTACGCGGTGTTCTAGTCCAAGGTCTCTTTCTTCCTGTTATTACTTTTCCGCTATTAATCGACTTTCCGAATCCATATTTCTGGGGTGAAGGAAAGGACATGGGGAGCAAACAGGATCAGATACCCACCCTATCTATCTGTCTATTTCTCTAGCGTTGTTGAGTTTCACATGCTTTCTTCGGATCGTTGGGCGAGCGACCTTCTCTCATCCGCATGGCCTCGCATGGCTTCACCACTGTCCCTGAGAAGTTTAGCGAGGCGGTTAAATAATTACACTTAGCATTCATCACACGTTTCATCCGTACTGTATGGGTCCGGATAATAGTGAGTCGGAGAGCTTCTTTTTCCGATATGGTGGGGGTAGTAGTTAGTTCCACTGATTAAGGATCCAATTTCATTTAAAAAATTATAGTGAAAAACATTTTATGTTATTTGTTTTATTGGTATATGAAAATGGAAGGATACTAAACCAAAAATGTTATATTCTTACTTAACATTCTTAGTTATGGGATGGGTAGCTATGTTATAGGTTTTTAAATTTCGATTTTTAAAGACAATATTCCCACAATAAAAACTAAATTAAGTCTTTCAAGAAGGACCAAAATTAACTAAAATACATGTACATTGCAAATTAAAATATTGCAATGGAATATATCAATATGGATTAACATATTTCATGATAGTCTAGTACCCATATATAATTAATCATTCCCACGAATACAACATGCAATAACATACATTTCTATAACACAAAGCAATCATTTTTCATATTCATAAACAATGATAGAACACTTATCTTTTAACATAATTTGGTCCAAGAAATTGTTTGCATAAGAGCAATTTTCCACCCAACCATAGGTATCTAGTGCAGATACCACCACCAAACCAGGCTATGTGGCTACTGATAAATTGGGTTGGTTGTCATTGATGTCAACCCTTGAAGAAAGTTCGGTACAAAGGTTTGGGTAATGGACCCAAGTTTGTTTGATGGATAATGGTATGAGTTTTGATATATTTGCAGGCAAGACTATTCTAGATGGATAGTACATGTCATGTCACTTCCAGTTGTATGTGGAACGTCACATAACTCCTCACGGTTAGAGAGTTATGGCCATGTGAAGTTGCAGAACCCTCATGAGTCATCTAGAAGCCCCAAAAGGTCAAAGTAGTCAAAGTGTTTGCAAAGAATAAATTATTTAAATAATAAAGTGAAGTGATGAGTGTACTATAAGTCAAAGAGGATGCAAAAGAAATTATTTAAATAATAAAGTTAATGGAGAACTTACTAATTATGGAAAGTGGTTAAGTTAAGTGGACAAGTGGTTATAAGTGGGTTAACCCTAAAATAAGGAAAGTGGGTTAAGATAGTTAAAAGGTAACCCCTTGAGAATGCTACATGAAAGTATAAATAAGAGGCAAGGCTCTCTCATTTAAACACACTTGAATATCATTGAATATCTATTTTTGTAAAAGGTTATCTGGACAGGTATTATTGATAGGGAAAAAATTACAGCAGAAAAAGTGCGGCAAGAAAAGTGCGGCAAAAACATTGTAGCAGAAAAAGTGCGGGAAAAAAAGTGTGGTAGGAAAACTATGGAAGAAAAAGTGTGGCATAAAAATAGCAGCAAGAAAAGTGCGGCAGAAAAATTGCGGCAGAAAAAGTGTGGCAGAAAAATCGTGACAGTGGATTCGTGGCAACAAAACGATACAAGAAGAAAAAAAGGTATGGTTCTCATATGTGTAGTGTTGAATTTATGAATCAAGTTGAGGGTTTGCCTTGTAAATATGTTGGATGCCCTCTTAGGAGTTTATGGCTTGTTGTAGATTTGATCTGAGACAGATCTACTGAAATTTAATATTGGTTCATGTTTGAGGGCTTTTGGCTGAGGTATGTTGCTGAAGTTATTGGTACAGATAGAGGTTGTATAACAGTGAGGTTCTGACACATGGTTTGAGGTATAACCTTGTGGTATAGTGTTTGAGGTATATGTGATCAGATCAGATTTGGATGATGAAATTGATGAGGGATTTTGGTTGACGTACATGTTGGGTACGTGGTTGAGACAAGTAGTTGATGAGTTAGCACATATATGAGGTGTATAGTCGATGATGTTGGTACATCTTGATGAGTGATAATTTATGTGCATTTGATGCATGATTAGTACATATTTGGTGCATGGTTGATGCACCCGTTGATGGTACAAGTTGCGGTACAGGTTAGTGCATGGTTGATGCACTTGTTTATGGTACAGGTTGATTACAGGTTATTTGTACAGGTTTGGTGCATGGTTGATGCATTTGTTTATGGTATAGGTTGATGTATGGTACATGTTGGCACATATTATTGGTATAGGTTGTTACAGGTTGATTACAAGTTGATTGGTACAAGTTTGCAATAGTATATCTCAAAGTGATAGTGTGACATTGGTTCCATCATTCTACTTCTACGTCCAGACAGTTGGACGGGGCAAGGACAGGTGGTTGTAGCCATCTTTTGGTTGTAGCCGGAGAACATGGGGGGTTGTAGCCTCCTTCTGGTTGTAGCCAAAGAATTGGGGAGTTTGAGCTTCCCTCAGGTTGTATCCTGAGAAACTAGGGGGTTGTAGCCTCCTTCTGGTTGTAGCTAGAGAATTGGGGAGTTGGAGCTTCCTTCAAGTTGTAGCCTAAGAAACTAAGGGGTTGGAACCTCCTTCCAGTTGCAGCTGGAAAACAAAGGAAGTTGGTGCTTCCAATGAATGTAATTCTTAAAGACATATAAGAAAAAGAATTATGTGGTTTTCTCCCGTTTTGGGTTTCCACGTAAAACACTGGTGTATTGTGTATGTGTGTGATTGTTCATTTGTTCATTGTTTATTTACTCTGCAACTATTGGATGATAATGCTACATTGAGATAACACTTGCATTTTATGGTGAAAAATGATTAAATTGCTCTATTATTGATTCACCCCCCCTCTTAGTAATCCAACAATTGGTATAAGAGTCAGTTATTTCGGAAACAGTTTAACCACTAGAAGGAGATCATGGATTATTCTGAGAATGGAGTATCAATGTTTAATGGTCAGAATAGTTTAAAGTATGAGATGTGGAGTAGAAGGATGAAAGTATTTTTACAGGCATAGGGACATTATATTTGGCTATTAGTTGTTACAAGATATGATAGTTCAAAAAGAGCAAAGACTGCAACCAAGAAGGAATTGAAGAAGAATAACAAAATAGCAATGGATTTCATCTGGAAAGGATTACCTAATTCGGTAAGAGAAAAGTTGGTAAATGTTCATCAACTAAAGAACTTTGGGATAAGTTACATGACATATATTCTTCACCCATCACAGATTCAGAAAATGCCAAAGAAGATGCAGATACAGATCAAGAAGAATTATGTTCACCATGTCAAATAGATTCAGAAGATGAAGAGTACATAATCACCAAAGGTATGTTGTTTTACTTTAATTGTGAAAAACATGAACATCTTGAAATAGAATGCCATGAAGGAAATGAGACATAAAAACTAATTGAAAAGGAAGACAATTATGAAGCAAAATTGATTAGTGTTTTAGATGAACTAAGAGAAGAAAACAAGTCACTCAAGAAACAGTTGATGAAACAAAAGGAAAGTGTTCACATTTTTGAAGAATCTCAATAGGTCATCGAGAACTTAAGAACTCAGCTAGAAGAATCCATAAAGATCGAAGAAAATATTGAATATCAAAAGCAGTATTTGGAAGCCAACATAGAAACACAGAAGGAAGAAGCAAAAATGAGAGAGAAGATATTAACAGATAATCTTAAGGAAAGAACTAACAATCTAAACCAGCTTGAGGCAGATTTTGGTCAAGAAGAGAAAGGACTTGAAGAAGAAATAATCACATTTAAAATTCAGCTTGAAGAAGTGAAAAGGACAGAAGAAGTCGCGAAGTCTCGGATAATGAAGAAACAAGAAGAGGTTGAGAAGCTTGAAGAAGAAGTTGTCGCATTGAGAAGTAAAATCGTCAAGCTCAACAAGAACGTTGAAGAGACAGAAACATCCACATCAGTTATAGAGAATGAAAATAAGCACTCTAGGTTGCTAGAAAAGAAGAATGAAGAAAATAGAAAGAGTTATATGGAAGTACTCGAAGGAAGGAATCATGGTCAACCAGAATCTAAGAAAACTATTGAAGATACATCTTCAAGAAGACCATCCATGTTCAAGCCACAAAGAAGCTTCAATCATTATCATGATTAGTCAAGGCAAAAATTCAGAAGGACTACACCACAAAAAAGATCATTCACTCCCAGGTATGCAAATTTCTTTTATGGTCATTGTTTTTATTGTATTAACTTTGGACATAAGGTTGCAGATTGCAATGATTATAAAAGAAATGTTCAAGCAAGAAATGCCTATGTGGCCCCACATAACATTGAATGTTACAAATGTCATAACTCACATAGCTAGTGATTGTAGAAGCATGATCGATACTTCCATGAAAGAGAACACTAAAATCATATGTAAGAAAGTATGGATAAGAAAACACGAAGAACAAGTGAACAAAGACCAGGTCCCAGTGATCGCAAGATTGGCAATAAAACGAGATGAATAAAATTCTACAGAGAAAAAGAAAGATGTCAGATACAGAAAGGTTTGGAAAACAACTGAAATAAAAGAGGGATAGGTAAATAAGGAACAGGTTCAAGAGATTGTACTTTCATGCATTGTAGTGAAAGATGAATCCACGGAAAGAAAGAAAGAAGGCAGAGCTCAGAGATATGATGAATCTACCAATAAAGATGATGATGATGAATACACATCAGAGCATGAATTGTTCTGAGCCATTTGGCTTATAGACTCCCATATAACATGAATATTAGACAGGGGGAGTCCATGCGATAGTTGTGACAGACCAAAGAACCATCCTTCGAGCAACTTGCAGAGTTTAAATAGACAAATCCAGAGCAGTCAGTTAACATAAGTATAATCAGTTGTAGTAGTGAATACTTCATGATAGTACAATGATAAATGGGTGAACATTATGGACAATGTGCAATAGAGTCTTGGACAGTATGGACGGAGATGGATTCATAAGAACACTTAACAGGTTTGGACAGATATATGACAGTGGACGAGAGCATGGATTCATAGATTGGTTCAGAGAGGCGTTCAGAGATAAGGGAACATTATCATAATGGATGATAATTACACAGGAAATGGCTCGAACAATGCTAATGGATTCAAATTTGACAGATATTTTTTGGACACATGCAATGCATACAATAGTTCACATTCAAAATAGAGTAATGCTCAAAAACAACAATGACAAAACTTCCTACGAGCTATGGAAAGGAAGACCAACAAATGTGAAGAACTTCAAAGTATCTGGAAGCAAATGCTACATCAAAAGAGAAGATGGAAGAATGGGAAAGTTTGACTCTCATGTGGACAAAGGAGTACTTGTTGGTTACTCAAGTACAAGGAAAGCATACAAGTGTTATAATCTGAGGTTGAACAAAGTTGTGGAAAGCATCAATGTAACAATTGATGAAACAGGTGGACAAGAATTAAAGGAAGAAGAAAATGAATCAATGGAACAACTTTATGAAGAAGAAGTAGAAGATGAAGAAGAAGTCTACATCAAACAACCAAAAGGATTTCAGTTGTCAGAGAACGCAAATTACATGTGCAAATTGAAGAAATCCTTGTATGGTCTAAAACAGTCTTCTAGAGCATGGTACTCTAGACTAGATAAATATCTACAACAGACAAGGTTTAGAAAAGAAGTGCAAACAACAACCTCTACATCAAGATTGGTCAAAGCAACTAAGGAATTTTTATTTCTCAAACTAAGTATATCAGAAAAAGGCTAAAGAGGTTCGGAATGGAAGATTGCAAACTAGTTACCACTCCTATGAAAACCAGTTGCAAGTTGAGCAAAGATGATGATTCAAAGTCTACAGACCAAAGGCAATACACGTCAATGATTGGTAGCTTACTATATGTGACATCATCCAGACCAGATGTAATGCAGGCAATTGGACAGGTGGCACGATTTCAAGCAGCACCAAAGGAATCACATGTATTAGTAGTGAAGAGGATTTTCAAATATCTCAAAGGAACAGAAGAGTTTGGATTGTGGTATCCAAAAGGAAATGATCTATCACTTATTGCCTACACACATGTAGATTGGGTAGGTTGCATTGATGATCGACGAAGCACCAATGGAGCAATGCTCTACTTGGGTGAGTGTTTAGTATCTTGGCTAAGCAAGAAACAATCATCAATATCTTTATCTATAGCCAAAGCAAAGTATATTGCAGCAACAAGATGTTGTACTTAGGTTCCATGGATGAAACAAAAATTGATAGATATACGAGTTGAGTATGATGAGCTCATTCCAATCTATTGTGATAATACAAGCACCATCGGTATCTCAAAGAACTTGGTGATGCACTGCAAGACGAAGCACATTCCAATAAAGTATCACTTTCTACAGGAACAGGTTACAGAGAAGAACATCAAAGTTGAATATGTGGGCACAAAAGAACAAGTGGCAGACATCTTCACAAAACTGCTTCCAAGGGAAGCCTTTGAGTATCTTTGCTAGAGACTCGGAGTAATTTCTACTCCAAAATGAATGTTATTGAATGTTTATCTTATATGTCTTAGATTTACACGAGGAAGCACCATAAAGAGGACAATTCAGGTCGGGAGATCAATTTCAGGAAGAGTTCAGTCAGGGGGAGTATCCCCAAGGACAATTCAATTAGGGGGAGAAACCCTGGATGGAAAGATACCTTTGCCATTGATGACAAAGGGGGAGAGATTTATTATATGTAGAGCATAGAGGCAGGGTTCCAGGGGGAGCGATGGTCACAAGAAGAGCATGAGTGATATGACTTCAGTATTGCATGTCATGACTTCAGTATTGCATCAAAGTGTTGTCATCAATGCCAAAGGGGGAGATTGTTGATTAATCGGGTTGGTTGTCATTGATGTCAACCCTTGAAAAAAGTCTGGTAGTGAATTCCGGTAGCACAAAGGTTTGAGTAATGTACCCAAGTTTGTTTGATGGATAATGGTATGAGTTTTGATATATTTTCAGGCAAGACTATTCTAGATGGATAGTACATGTCATTCCATTTTCAATTGTACGTGGAACGTCACATAACTCCTCATGGTTAGAGAGTTATGGCCATGTGAAGTTGGAGAACACTCACGAGTCATCTAGAAGCCCTAAAAGGTCAAAGTAGTCAAAGTGTTTGCAAAGAAGAAATTATTTAAATAATAAAGTGAAGTGATGAGTGTACTATAAGTCAAAGAGGATGCAAAAGAAATTATTTAAATAATAAAGTTAATGGAGAACTTACTAATTATGGAAAGTGGTTAAGTGAATTGGACAAGTGGTTATAAGTGGGTTAACCCTAAAATAAGAAAAGTGGGTTAAGATAGTTAAAAGGTAACCCCTTGAGGATGCTACATGAAAGTATAAATAAGATGCAATGCTCTCTCATTTAAACACACTTGAATATCATTGAATGTCTATTTTTGTGAAAGATTATTTGGGCAAGTATTATTGATAGAGAAAAAATTACAGCAGAAAAAGTGCGGCAAAAAATTGTAGCAGAAAAAGTGCGGCAAGAAAACTACGGCAGAAAAAGTGCGACAAGAAAACTGCGGAAGAAAAAGTGTGGCAGAAAAACTGCAGCAGAAAAATCACGACAGAAAAATTGTGGCAGTGGATTCGCGACGGCAAAACCGCGGCAACAGAACGCTACAAGAAGAAAAAAAGGTATGGCTCTCATATGTGTAGTGTTGAATTTATGAATCAAGTTGAGGGTTTGCCTTGTAAATATGTTGGAAGCCCTCTTGGCAGTTTATGGCTTGTTGTAGAGTTGATATGAGGCAAATCTACTGAAGTTTAATATCGGTTCATGTTTGAGGGATTTTGGTTGAGGTATATTGTTGAAGTTATTGTTATAGATAGAGGTTATATAACAGTGAGGTTCTAGCACATGGTTTGAGGTACAAACTTGTGGTATAGTGTTTGAGGTACATGTGATCAGATCAAATTTGGATGATGAAATTGATAAGGGATTTTGGTTGAGGTACATGTTGGGTACATGGTTGAGACAAGTAGTTGATGAGTTGGCACATACATGAGGTGTATAGTTGATGATGTTGGTACATCTTGATGAATGATAGTTTATGTGTATTTGATGCATGATCGGTACATATTTGGTGCATGGTTGATGCACTCGTTGATGGTACAGGTTGAGGTACAGGTTGGTGCATGGTTGATGCACTTGTTTATGGTACATGTTGATTACGAGTTATTTGTATAGTTTGGTGCATGGTTGATGCATTTGTTTATGGTACAGGTTGAGATACAAGTTGATGTATGGTACATGTTGGCACATGTTATTGGTACATGTTGTTACAGGTTGATCGGTACAGGTTTACAACAGTATATCTCACAGTGATATTGTGATAGTAGTTCCATCATTCTACTTCTACGTCAGGGCGGTTGGATAGGGCAAGGACAGGTGGTTGTAGCCACCTTTCGGTTGTAGCTGGAGAACATAGTGGGTTGTATCCTCCTTCTGGTTGTAGCTAGAGAATTGGGGAGTTGGAGCTTCCCTCAAGTTGTAGCCTGAGAAACTAGGGGGTTATAGCCTCCTTCTGGTTGTAGCCAGAGAATTGGGGAGTTGGAGCTTCCTTCAAGTTGTAACCTGAGAAACTAGGGGGTCGGACCCTCCTTCCAGTTGCAGCTGGAAAACAAAGGAAGTTGGTGCTTCCAATGAATGTAATTCTTAAATACATATAAGAAAAAACATTATATGGTTTTCTCCCGCTTTGGGTTTTCACGTAAAACACTGGTGTACTGTGTATGTGTGTGATTGCTCATTTGTTCATTATTTATTTACTCTGCAACTATTGGATGATAATGCTACATTGATATAACACTTTCATTTTATGGTGAAAAAGGATTAAATTGCTCTATTAATGATTCACCCCCCCTCTCAGTAATCCAACAGAGGCCACCAAGGTGAAGGAACCAAGCTATGGGGTTTTGTCTCCCTTAGTGCAACTCGTCTGCGCTCATGCTAAGCAAATTTGCTCACTACACATCATTGTAAATATCTCACCCATCCATCAAATGACCATCACACTCTCTTACACTGCCCCACACCACATAGGGAAGATCTTCCCTTTCTATGCTCAATAATCCCTCAAGGATATTCTTCCCTTCAATGCTCTTCAATGTAGGAAAAATGAGCCCAATCTATTGTATGCCCTTTGTGAATTGCCTGCAATAATAATACCTAGCTCTCAATCATCCAAAGAGTAGAAAATGCACAGTGGGTTATGGATTCCTAACTTAACTAACCTTTATGCTTACCAAAAACCATCTATCTTTCATCCAAGGTCTACAATTTCATCTTGATAGGGTTGATTTGGTCAAATTTTTAGATTGGTTCATGGTTAGCAATGGTGAATACAACATGAGCAACATAGAGCATTAATATCAAATTGATGGAATGATTACTAGAGTAAATGGAAATGGAAGGATTGGGGGAAATGATGTCTGAAAATACTTCTAATAGGAGGAATGTAGGACTCTTACACTTCCCATGATGATTGTACTCGACACGTGCTTCCATAACTACATGAGAAAACTTCCCCACCAAATTCTTACATGCATTTAATGATTGGTTTGATAAGTATAAGGAGGTAGATGGCTTCATTTAAGGCATGTGATGGAAAAGAGATGAGCAGGGAATCGGGAATAAATCTCTCACCCCTACTTTATTATGGGCTAAGTGAGCAATAAATTCCTAAGGAGTTGACATTTCTTTACTATTTGATTGAATTTATAATATTTAGGAAACAAATAGATAAGGAATATAATAAATAAATGTTAAGGAATATAATTGATAAATATTGCAATTACTGAGTTTGAGATAATATTTCAATAACTAATTGCATTTGCCAAGCTAATAAAATTAGTTATTGAAACATTATCTAAGTTTTTCTAAGTCTGACACTTGGCAATAGAGGATTTACTTTCCCATGGGATCCCTTTCCTCTTGATCTCTAGTGGAATCATAAGTTACTTGTGCTCTTCGTATCCATATTGGAGCATTATATATTATATTTCAACATTACGATTTACTTAGCATGAGTTCATAGTGGTAATCCTACTACACAATCCATAGAAGTATATTTCCATCATACATACCAAGCCATGTACTATTTGGGCCTTAGCCTTGAGCTCCACACCAAGAATCCCATATGCTAGCATATTGACAATATCTACAAATGGGGTCATTTGTTTTAGCTCATGTCGCTTGTGTTGATGATTACAACTGTGTGAGACATCCTCCAGGACACAGACCTGAGAAAGAGCCCCTGAGTTGGGTGTGTGGTTCCTATATGAGATAGAACTGGAACATTGTGTTGGCCTCCTCCTTGCAGAGAGTTGAGATGACACTCCAAATGATTCTCCTATGTAACGCAACGAGAAAGAAGATTTGTTGAGTTGGACGTGCCTGTGGCTGAGCACAGGTGAATATGTGAAAGCCCATAAGCTGGGTGCATCGTTCCGAGACAGAGATGAAACGATGTATTAGCCTCCTCTGATAAGAGAGTTGAGATGATGAACTCTAGATGACTCTCATGTTTAATGCAATGAGAAAGAAGATATGTTGAGTTGGACGTGCCCGTGGATGAGCACAGGTGAACGTGATTCTAGTGGCTAAGCATTAGTGAGTGTGGTTCTCCTGTGAGACACGGTGAGATAGATATGTGGACATCCATGTAGTCGGGCACAGATGGATGTGCCCTTAGTGGCTGAGCACTAGTGAGTGTATGAGATCCCTTGCTATATTGTTCAAGACTCAGACTTACTTGTAACCCTATTTGTAATGTAAAGGGTACAAGTCAGCCCCACCTTAATGTAAAAGATAATTAATATGGTAATTATTAATTATATTTTGAATTATTGAGGTCGGTCTTGTTGTGCCAATAGACACCATTGTTGATAAGTTCAGTCTAATATAAGTAAAGGTAAATTCCCCATTGAGGAAATATAACACAAGTGTGAGTTTGGAAATTTCAGTAAATACCTGTTCTTGGGAAAAGTGCGCACCTCTCTTGGGCGCTAGGTTTCTAGGGCTTGTGAGCACCCTTTTGTGTGCTAGGTGTTTATGGTGGTGAAGGCATTTCTCTTGAAGAATATAGCAAAGGATTGGCTTGGTTTTCTTCCCTGGTTGAGAAGGGTTTCCTAGGATACTTCGTGTGTACTTGTGCATGGCGTTTCTTCTTGTGATCTTGGTTGCTACAACAACTTGTTTATGGTTTAAGTAAAATTTTGAAATGAAATGAACTTCATGCTTAAGCCTAGCTTATTGAAAAATAAACATGGTATCTGAGCATAGGTCTTGAAGAACCCATTGCACAAGCATCTACCAGTCTCCTCTCATTTTTGCAGAACCGTACGACCCTCCTAGGGTTTCCACAAAATCTGTATGGCTCTCCTTTCTGAGTTGTTCTAGTCCTCAATACTTGGACGTGGGCGATAATTTTGACATAAGAGAGTACAGCCTCCTCTAGCACACCTCTAGAAACTCTCAGAGTGAAAATCCAAGCATTTTGAAATTTTGGCCCTAGGATTTCGCAATTTTCTATAGAATTTTAGCTTTAGGGTTTCTATAGCCCATTGAAGGAGCCTTTTTAGCTCATTAGTATTCCTATGACTTTATTAAGGCTTATTTTTGGCAGTCATAATCCCAACAAAACCTAAAAGTGCTAGCCTAGCCTAGCCATTAGGTTCTCTAAGTCCAGTTGGCGAGAATTTGTGAAGAAATTTGAAAATATGAAGAACATAACCTTAGTGGAAGATAGGCTTGATGGATCAAGCAAATTCAACTCCTGGAAGTCAAGGCTTCAGGTCACCCTTGAAGAAGATGACCTGTTGAGTGTGATACAAAATACTTTACCAAAAACAACTATCGATGAAGAGAAGGAAATAAGAAGGGAAGAAGATGTCAAGGCAAGGAAAATACTCATCTACTAAGTAAGAGATCATCTCTTATCTCATATTTCTAATCCAAAGACAACTTATGAAATGTATGAAGCACTGAAAGATATGCTTGAAAGTGACAACACCCTCAGAGCTCTCACCTTGAAGGGCCAACTTCAAAGTACCAAAATGACAAAAGGTGATACAGTGGCTACCTTCTTTATGAAGATATCAGAGATCAAAGAACAACTAGGTGCCATTGGAAAAATCATGTATGACAGAGAACTTGTCTTATATACTCTCAACAATATTCCAAAACACTGGGAACCTTTTCTTCAAAGCACTAGTGGAAGAGAAACATTACCAACGTTTGATCGTATGTGGACAGATTGTACTCAAGAAGAACTTAGACTCAGAAATAGAGGAGTGGAAGACTCCCCTGATGAAAACCATGCTCTTGCACTTCAGACAAAGAAAGGAGGAAGATTCAAAAGATATTTTAGACAAACATTCATAGATGAGAAGACTCCATCAACTTCAGGTCATAATCAAAGAAGAGATGTTTCAGAGATTCATTGCTTCAAATGTGACAAGTATGGACACTATGCAAGAAATTGTCCAACCAGGAAGAAAGGAAGACAATATGCCTCCACCTCTGACATTGAACCAGACCCACCTAAAAAAGATGAAGATAATGTAGATTTTAACCTTGTACAATTTTTACTGCAAACAGATTTTCAGTAAAGGAACAAAAAAGATACAAAGGCAAATACGAACATTACACAGAGATTTTTCCCCTGGAAACCCAAACCGGGAAAACCAACATATTCTATATTCATTCATAGTGATAGATTGTTTACAATACAATATACATATAGGAGCCAACAACATCCAAAACCCTAACCCAATGATTTGGATTAATCAACAACCACAATTCCTTAACTGGAAATAGAAAACCATCGACAAAAAAACCATGTGCCAAAAATCGCCTAAAAATGCGACACGTTTCTCGAGAAATAAAAAATCTCGAGGGCACTGCCCTCGAACCCCCGCGTGGGGGGATTCCG
>ML834900.1:27513-44065 GCA_009831015.1 Picea engelmannii
ACGCAACACATACACTACTACTTGTGCAAAGAATATAACACACACCCAACAAATAAGAGAGATGAGAAGTATTTCCTCTAAAAAATATATAAAGTTGAGCATGACTACAGATCTAGGTAAATTGTTTGATCATTAAATTTATAGTTGATTTAATTCTTAATAATGAAGGGTATTATCTCTAGTGTGGAGCCCTCATGAATCTGACCATTAACCCTGGTACGGGAGTCCAAACCTTATTGATTGGTTATTACGTTAGTCAAGAAAACATAAAAGATCTAGCAAGCAAGTAAAAGAAGACATCCATCCTTCAGAATTCAAAGAAAGTTACTTGAATCAGAGGGAGTCAAAACAAAATGAAAAGAAGGAAGAAACAATACCTTCTCCCCCTTCAATAGTTCAGAGGGAGACAAACATCATTTCAGTTGATCTAGTTGCTCCAGTTGATATGCCCAGAGATATTGTAGTAGGGCATAAAAGGCTTGCTTAGGCTCGACAAAACTCTACAAAAGGCAGAGGAACATACAAGTCCCTCAAGGAACATCCCTAGAAAGCAAAAGAAATTTTCGAGCTATCCTTAAGCCATGAGCGACTTCATTGATTACGAGGCTCCTTGTCTTGGAGAAACAACAGGAGAACCGATACAACAAGATGACATAACAGAAGAATACCAATATATCTTAAAGAACGATGTATGAGACATTGTTCCGAGACCAGTATGGAAGTATATGGTGACTTCCAAGTGGATCTATAAAATCAAGCATGCAACCGATGGAAATGTCGAGAAATACAAACCGAGATCTGTGGCCAGAGGTTACCCACAAACATAGGGAGTTGTCTATGATGAGACACTTGATCCAGTAAGCCCAATACACTTCCATCTGTACTATAATCCATGAGTTGGAAACTACATTAGATGGATAGACTCTTGATGGGTTTGGGTTTCAGCAAAGGTGTTGTTGATCCAAACCTATATTACTACATGGTTGACGAGATCCTGATTTTGATGACTTATTCAGGAAGCCTAGTTTTTGGATACAAGAAAGTTTTGACTTATGATTTCGAGATAAAGGATCTGGGTATGATGCACTACTTGTTGGGACAAGAAGTATGACAAAGGACCAATGATACTTTTCTTGAGTCAAGGAAGATATACAATGGGGATATTAAAGAAGTTCAGTATGACTAAATGAAAATCCATGCCTACACCGATGATGATGAATTTGAAATGATGATGATTCAGAAGAGATTGTTCCACAACTGATTGGATCACAGATGTATCTAGTTAAACCCAGACTTGATATATGCTAAGCAGAGAATGTACTTAGCCAATTCTCGAGTCAGACGAGACAGACTCACCAGACAACAACAAAACATGTATTGAGATATCTACAAGGCACAATTAGATATGGCCTGAGATCTGCCTCTAGTGTAGACTTGAGTTTGTAGGGATATGCAGAATGGACAGAAAGTACAGTGGACCAGAAGAGCACATCCGGTTGTTGTTTTACTGTGAAGTTTGCCATGGTTTCCTGGTGCAGCAGGAAACAAAGCTCTATGGCCTTGAGTACCACAAAAGTAAAGTATATAACATTGAGTGTGCAGAGCTGTGTGGCTTCACAAGCTTCTGAAAGATTTACTTGATCATGATATGGATTCTATGATGATAACCAGAGTTGTGTGAAGCTCTTTGAGAACCATGTCTTTCATGATAGATCGAAACACATTGAGATAAAGTATCATTTTTCAGAGACATCATGCAGAGGAAAGCAATACACGTGCAATACCTTCCTACACATGAGCATATTGCAGACATCTTCACCAAACTAGCTTGGTGAAGAATACCTCCCTAGATGAGAGGGAGTGTTGATGACCACAACCAAGACAAAGTTCAAGTACTTCCATGGGAGACTTGGCCCGATGGAGAATGCCTCCCTAGCTGAGAGGGAGTGTTGATGATTACAACTGCGTCAGACATCCTCCAGGACACAGACTTGAGAAAGAGCCCCTGAGTTGGGTGTGTGGTTCCTATCCGAGACAGAATTGGAACATTGTGTTGGCCTCCTCATTACAGAGAGTTGAGATGATACTCCAGATGATTCTCCTATGTAACACAATGAGAAAGAAGATCTATTAAGTTGGATGTGCATGTGGCTGAGCACAGGTGAACGCATGAAATCCCATAAGTTGGGTGCATCATTCTAAGACATAGATGAAATGATGTATTAGCCTCCTTTGAGTAGAGAGTTGAGATGATGAACTCGAGATGACTCTCATGTGTAATGTAGTGAGAAATAAGATCTATTGAGTTGGACGTGCCTGTGGATGAGCACAGGTGAACGTGATCCTAGTGGTTGAGCACTAGTGAGTGTGGTTCTCCTGTGAAATGTAGTGGGATAGAGATGTGGAAATCCCCGTGGTTGAGCACAGATGGATGTGCCCCTAGTGGTTGAGCACTAGTGGGTGTATGATATCCCTTTCTATATTTTTCAAGAGTCAAACTTACCTGTAACTCTATTTGTAATGTAAAGGGTATAGGTCGGCCCCACCTTAATGTAAAAATTAATTAATGTTAAAGATAATTAATATGGTAATTATTAATTATATTGTGAGTTATTGAGGTCAACCCTATTGTGCTAATAGACACCATTATTGATAAGTTCAGTCTAATATAAGTAAAGGTAAATTCCCCATTGAGGAAATATAACACACGTGTGAGTTTGGAAATTTTAGCAAACACTTGTTCTTGGGAAAAGTGCACACCTCTCTTGGGCGCTAGGTTTCTAGGGTTTGTGAGAGCCCTTTTGTGTGGTAGGTGTTTATGGTGGTGAAGGTCTTTCTCTTAAAGAATATAGCAAAGGATTGGCTGGGTTTTCTTCCCTTGTTGAGAAGGGTTTCCCAAGATACTTCTTGTGTACTTGTGCATGGTGTTTCTTCTTGTGATCTTGGTTGCTGCAACAACTTGTTTATGGTTTAAGTAAAACGTTGAAATGGAATGAACTTCATGCTTAAGCCTAGCTTATTGAAAAATCAACAGATTGACTCTTGATAACCCACATTTACCATTAATACATAATATAATATAATCTAGTACGTTCCAAGGTTAAAACTTTGGTATGGCAATAAACTTCCAAATGAAACTTGAAACTCCAACAAGAAAACAAAGGTTATGATTCAACCAAATAATCATTCATGCATGGGTTGTTGCTTCATAAAGGACCAAGAATATTTATCCAATTGCAAAACTATAAAGGACAATTTGTATATGGAAGATGAATTGCTCAACCAATGTTATGATTCAAATGCTTAAAATATCACAATAAACCATAAGTACTCATCATGTACACCAATGTGAGCATGGAGCACAACTCCAAGATAGATAAGAGAAATAAGTTACACAATAACTCCTTAAAGAATATGAGAACCTCCTTCAAATACTCAAATACATTCATACTTTGCAATTCACGTGTCCCTCATAATGACTACATGATCTCTATATATACCTATTCACACATTGCACATGCGACCCCTGTATTACTAGGCCAACCCTATAACAAATACATTTAGACATTACATGTACATTTAACCCCATATATTCCCCCCTTGGGGTCATATCATATACACTTAACTCTGTATATGCCCCCCTTGGAGTCATATCATAGTTATACCCTCCTTAAAAAAGCTTTGTCCTCAAAGCTTTGTAGCTAAAGGATTTGCATGTGATGAAACCAAGTGATACGATTGTCTTATGTTTTTGTTTTCTTCTTTCTATTGATGACGATCCATCCATCCAAAAACAATCCTTTTTTATCTTAATTCTTGATGGCTAGTTGTTGCATAATTTTCTTTCCTTTGATTCCATGTATTGTTGTTGTAACTTCTCCAATTTGTAGTAGTTGTTGGTCTTTGATAATAATGTGTTGAAGAGTGGTTTTGTGATGCCCTGTTCCATGACTATTGATGAGCATTTCATCTTCTTCCTTGATAATGTTGATATCGATCTTATTGTCTTCCTTGAAATCTTTCATGGTAATGAGGGTATTGATATGGCTTCACATTTGCTGGTTTTCCTTCACTCTGCACAACCATTTTATCTATATTCTTTTCAAAGACAATGAAATCATATATTCTCTTTGCTTGGTCTTTGACTACTCTAGCCTTGGATATAATACCATTATATTTAGCATGCATATCATATATAATACCATTATATTTAGCATGCATATCATGGATATAATACCATTATATTTAGCATGCATATCATGGATATGCATGCAAAAAGACCCTTTTGAATATGAAATTTCGTCTTGTAGTACTTTGATATGTCTTCTTTGCAATGCCATAGGTTTGGCCAAAATTTTCTATGTCAAGTGAAAGTTATGCTAACTTTCCCAAAACTTGTTGATTCTTGGACCTTTCTAGATAGAGAAATTTTATGGCATACCACGTATCCAATATCTATGACATGATTTTGAAATTTGTACCAGAAACACTATGGGTTGTCCTCTTTCTGATGCAACTAGCTTCACTGAATTTGGATCTTTGCTAGAGAATATGTGACTATTTTACCCAGAACATCTATTTGAGACAAGTTTAGGGTTAATCAAACAACCCTAATTTCCACAGCCTGTATTTCCGTAATTATAGCTTTTAAGAACCTCAAATTTCTACCACTAGTACTTATATATGTTTCCTCAGACTCCTGCAAATTTCACAGTCTGACACTTCAACTAACAAAATCTATAGTGAAATTCCCAAAATGACTCATTTGATATTGATTTTGGGACTAGTAAAACGCCCTAATTTCCACAGGATGTATCTCCGAAATTAAAATGCTCCAAAGCCTGAAATTTTTACCAAGAACACTTCACTATGTTGTAATATTCCAGATATAAAAAATTATGCAAAAGAAAAATAAATAGCTAGAAATGGCAGATGAACAACAATATAACCATAACAACACCACAATAATACCAAAATGATACTAGAATAACACCAGAAAGAGCACTTTGATTACTGAGAGCAATGCTCACTTGCCTCTTCGAGGGGGAAACCTCTAGCAGAGCAGAGCTCTATTACAATAATATCCAAGACAAAACTTCTCATGCCCTCGACTCCTATTTATAGTAATTATGTCTATCAAAAGAATAATCTAGAGGAAGATCCTTCTAGAAGCAGAAGCTTCTATTAGGTCTTCTTACATTGAACTTATTCTTCCTTATTGCTAGGCCTTATTAATATTAACCTTTATTACATGGAAATATATTATTCTACCTACGTGAGGGTTTAGGTCCCTAATATGTCCTCCCCTTTAAAAACAACCTTGTCCTCAAGACTTGAGATGAGGAAATTGTTGCATAATAGTAGTTGGTTCCCAAGTGGCATCTGTTGGAGTTGTATATTTCCACTAGACTAACACTTTCTTGATGGTTTGCTGACGCAGATGATGCTCACGCTAATCCAAAACTGCTTGTGTCTATAGCCAAATGGAGCTTTCTTCGTCCAACTTGAGAAGGTTGGTTTGGTTTTGGAACTTATTTCCAATCACTTTATTTAAGTAGAAAACATGAAAAACATGATGGAGCTTAGAATGACTGGGCAAAGCTAACTGATAGGCCACCTGTCCCACCCGCTTGAGAATGATATAAGGACCATAAAATTTGGGCGTCAGTTTCTGACAATGGTCAACCTTGAGGGAAGTTTGCTTGTAAGGTTGCATTCAAAGAAGCACTCGATCCCCTTCTACAAATTGATGTTCAGAGCGACCTTGATCTGCTTGTTGCTTCATGTGATTCTGGGCCATGACCAAATTCTCTTTGAGGGTACAGAGAATAGCCTCTCGAACTGTAAGCATTTGGTCAACTGCCTGGACATTCGAGACACCTGACAAATACGAGAGAACTAAAGGTAGATTTTGTCCATATACCGCTTTAAAAGGAGTCATGCGGGTAGATGTATGGTAAGAAGTGTTGTACCACCATTCAACTAGTGGTAACCATTGAGCCCATTGATTTAGCTTTTCTGATGCAAAACACCTCATATATGTTTCCAATCACTTGTTGACCACTTCAGTTTGACCATTAGTCTGGGGATGATAAGCTCTACTGAGATGCAATTGGGTGCCTTGGAGCTTGAATAGTTCTTGCCAAAAATTGTTGGTGAAAGTTGGGTTGCGATCAGAAACAATAGAATGTGGCATGCCATGAAGCTTGAAGACCTGATCCATGAAAAGTTGAGCCACAATGGATGTTGTAAACGGGTGTTGAAGAGCACATAAATGAGCATACTTGGAAAGACGATCAACTACCACCATGATGACTAATTTATTTCCTGATTTAGGTAAGCCTACAGTAAAATCCATAGAGATATCTCGCCAAATAGCAGGTGGAATCAGAAGCAGTTGTAGTGTGCCAGGAGATTTGATTGTTTCACCCTTGTTGCATTGACACACATCACATTCAACCACAAAATTATGAACGTCCTGTTTCATACCATCCCCGAAAAGAGAATGTTTGACCTTGTCATAGGTTTTGGTAAACCCTGAATGCCCAATTGTGGGTGTAGCATGAAGCTCATAAAGTACCATGGATTTAAGTTTTGACTGTGTACTTAAATACAAACAACCTTTCTATGAAAGCTCGTCATTGAGCCAAGAGTACCCTGGGGAGACTGGAGAATTGGACTGCAATTGTTGTATGAGATGTGAAGTTTTGGGATCTTGTAGCCATTCTTGGCGAACAACTTGGAGCCAATTTGGTACAATGAAGGAGAGAGAAAAAAGGGACCCTTCATCTTCATATTTTATGGAAAGTGCATCAACAACCACATTGTCTTTTCCTTTCTTATAAATGATCTCATAATCATATCCAAAGAGCTTAGTCACACATTTTTGGTTCTCGGGGGAGGAAAGGCGTTGTTCCAGAAAATACTTGAGACTTTGATGATCTGTCTTAATTTGGAAGCCTTGCCCCAATAGATAAGGGCACCAAAGAGCCACGACATGAATAATAGGCAACATTTTTTTCATAGATTGATTTGCCCAAATTTCGCTCTGACAGTTGTTTGTTGGTAAAGCCAAAGGCTGACCCTCTTGCATAAGGATGACGCCAATTCCTTTCCCGAAAGAATCACATTCCATGACAAAGGTCTTTTTGAAATCAGGAACGACTAGGACTGGAGTGGTGCACATGGCCATCTTCAAGGTTTGAAAAGCCTAAGTAGTTGTTGGAGTCCAAGTGAAAGAATTCCTTTTAGGGAGAGCAGTGAGAGGTGTCGCAATCTTTCCATAATTCTTAACAAACTTGCGATAATAACATGTTAAACATAGAAATCCACGCAATCTTTTGAGAGTCTTTGGGTGAGGCCAATCTTGCATAGCTTCAATCTTTTTAGGATCCACCCTGACACCAACCTTTCCAACAATATGACCCAAGTACTCGACTTCCAAGGCGCCAAAAGAACATTTAGATTTTTTGAGGAAACGTTGGTGCTGCGAGAGCAGATGGAGAATTTGATCCACATGGGAAAGCTGAGATATCCAAGTTTTACTATAGATGAGAATATCATCAAAGAAAACTAAGACAAAATGAAGGAGAAAAGGATAGAAGACATGATTCATGAGGCTTTGGAAGGTGGAGGGGGAATTACACAGGCCAAAGGGCATGACCAAAAACTCAGAGTGACCCTCGTGAGTTCGAAAGGTAGTTTTGGGTATGTCAGCTTCTTGCATACGTATATGGTGGTAGCCAAAACACAAATCAAGTTTAGTGAAGTACTGAGCACAACTCAGCTCATTCAAGAGATCATCAATGACATGAATGGGGAACTTGTCCTTGATGGTGAGCTTATTGAGGGCACAAAAGTCGGGACACATGGGCTAAGTACCTTCTTTCTTAAGTACCATGACCACTAGGGAAGAATAGGGGCTGGTACTAGGGTGGATAACACCTGCTTGGAGCAATTCTTGCACTATTTTCTCAATTTCATTCTTTTGGGGAAAGGGGTGGAAATAAGGGCGAACATTGGGAGGAAGACTGCCAGGAACAAGGGGTATGCAATGAACATGAACACCACGAGAAGAAGGAAGCCCCTGAGGAGTGGAAAAAACAACTTGATATTTGGAAAGGATAGCTTGGAGGTTAGGATGCACATAGGGTGTCTCAACGACTTGAATAGAATGGAGTTGAACAATGATATCGAAGTGGCCTTTATTGAGGATATTTTCCATACGATGGGAACTAATGATCTCCGTAGAACCAACTGTGAGACCTTGGAATTGATACTTTTGTCCTTCCTATTAGAATTGCATGGTTAATTCCTTAAAATCCATAAGAATGGGATCCAATGTGCATAACCATTCAACACCTAACACAATGTCACAACCTCCCATGTCAATGAAAAACATATGAGATTTCAGTGGGCAATGTCCAATTTGAAGACATATATCACACCTCCCACCACATTTCATGAGCCCACCATTGGCTATCATGATTTGAAAATTATTGACAACACGAATATAGCAATTGGTTTCATGGGCAATGCGACGATGAATAAAATTGTGGGTGCTACCACTGTCAACAAGGATGATGACCTTCCTGTGATTAATATAGCCAATGAGCTTGAGTGCTTGGGGGGGGCGAGAAGCCAGTGAGGGCATGTAAGGAAATAAGGGGGTCAACTTCAGGTGTGTCAGCAGGCTCTTGGGTGGCATCGGGAAGGGAGGGTTCTTCAACAAGGGGAACTGTCACATCCTATTTTGGAACATCTTCGGAGATGACCATAAATAGTTTTTGTTCCTTACACTTGTGCCCCGGAAAATATTTTTCATCACAATTATAGTAAAGACCCTTCAGTTGGCGTTCAACCATTTCATCCCTAGTTAGTTTCTGGACCTTAAGGGGAGTAACATGAGGGTTAGGATTAGAGGGTCGAGGGTGAGGAACAAAAGGGTTTTTTTTTTTTTTTTGGGGACAAAACAACTTGTTGGGCCTCTTTAGCACGTTGAGTAGCTTCCAACCAAGTGGAAGGGCGTGCCATGAGAACCTGGGAACAAATTTCATCATTGAGACCACTGATAAATCATTCACGGAAGAACGCATCTGACATGCCCTCTGTTCGAAAGGCCAAATGCTCAAAAGCAGTGATGAAGTCTTCCACTGTGACTGATTTTTCAACTTGGTCAAACGACCTAGGTAGTGGGTATCAGTATCAAAGCGGGCATAGAGATCAACAACAAACTGGGTCCAGGCAATATACCCCTGACGTGAATTTTTTCGCCATTGCCACCATTGCCAGCGTTAAGGATCTAGATAGAGGACAACATAACGAAGTTTGGCCAACTCGTCAGTAATACCATGTAGAGAAAAATAATGCTCCATTTGAGTGACCAACCTGTAGGATCGTAGTCATCAAATTTAGTGACCTCTATGCAGGGAAGATGGGGTTCACGATGAAAGGAGTTGGAGTAAAAATGTGGAGACTGAGAGGAATCAACAACATCGGTTTGTGTTGAGGAAGAAGGACCCGTAGGGCGGTTCAACAATTGATTGATAGTAGATTGGAGGGAGGTCAATTGGGTTGTGAGGTTGGCTTCCAAGTTGTCAATGCGAGAATTGGTGGAATCTATCTGAGATGTGAGATGTTTGATGGAGACATGGGCTTGATTGAGGAAAGTTTGGAGATCTTGGTTGCGAGTGGTGGCCATTTGGAGAGGGGAAGTGTGGGTAAGCAAAACAAATGGGTGGGTGGGACCACACAAAAAAAGGACTTAGAAGTGATAGGTACCACGACGATCAATGCTTGAAGTGGAATATAATGGGATAAGCAGCAAAATAGGGAAACTGGGAAGGGGTTGGGTCTAAACAAAAAGGATTAAAAATTAAGGGTATAATTGCGATCAGGGAGAAAAGGGGAATCCAATGGAATAGGTCCCAAATAAGTGTGCCTATGGGACCAATATACTCGTTTTTGTTTTACTCCTACGAAGTTATACTCCGGCCTGAAGAATACTGCAGTGACAAAATGCCCAAATGCTTAACATGAAGAAATGTGTAGTGATTTCGCAACCTGAATGCCAGAGACACAGGTGCACGACAATAGATATTGTATGTTCTGCTTTTGTTTCCGTCCTAAGGGTTAGGGTATTCAAGGGTTCTACAGATAAGGGTTTTCCCTGTGCTATAGCTCTTTGATATATGTGTGGGGTCCAACAATAGTACTCGGCCCAATATCTTAGGGCACCAACTAAGGAGGCTAGACCGTACCCTTAGCCATACTACCCGACTACCCGGGTAATAGAGAGTATCTTCCCGAGTGTTGTTTTCGGTGGCACTATAGCAGTTAGGCGACCAATCAGTTTATCTATAGAGGAATTTAGGAGATCTAGGTCGATCTGTATACATGTGTTTTCTGATGCGCTACCACTCGAAGGGGTACCAACAGGGGTTACAAGGGTGGACAACAGATGTGCGCTTAAGTGCCACTTGTATTTCCTGCGTGTATGAATCCCCGACCGTGGGTTTATGCGTGTAATGACAGATCTCTGTAGCTTAAAGACGTCGAAATACGTCTCTACCTTGAAAAAAATTTAACCCACAATTTTCTGCTGAGGAAGGTGCTCTGATACCACTTGTAATATTCCAGATATAAAAAAGTATGCAGAACATAAACAAATAGCTAGAAATGGCAGATGAACAAAAATATAACCAAAACAACACCACAATAATACCAAAATGATACCAGAATAACACCAGAAAGAGCACTTTGATTACTGAGAGCAATGTTCAGTTGTCTCTTCGAGGGGGAAACCTCTAGCAGAACAGAGCTCTATTACAATAATATCCAAGACACAACTTCTCATACCCTCGACTCCTATTTATACTAAATATGTCTATCAAAAGAAAAATATAGAGGAATATCCTTCTAGGAGCATAAGCTTCTATTAGGTCTTCTTACATTGGACTTATTCTTCCTTATTGCTAGGCCTTATTAATATTGACCTTTATTACATGGAAATATATTATTCTACCTACGTGAGGGGTTAGGTCCCTAACATATATCATATCAGTATCCTGAAAATTTCACGGTTTGAAATGTCACCAAAAAACAATTATAGTGAAATTCCTAAAATGGCCCGTTTGAGATGGATTTCAGGGCTAGTAGAAAACCCTAACTTCCATAGGCTATATCTCTAAAATTAAAATGATCGAGAACCTAAATTTTTTACGAAGCGTAATTCACTATTCTTCTCAACTTCTTGAAAATTTCACAGTCTAAAACATTTGTGAAAAAATGTTATATAAAAAATTCCAAGGTGACTTGCTTGAAGCAACAAAACCCTAGGATCGATGCTCTAAAACCAAATGTTATTTTCCAAATGCTTAAGATATCACAATAAACCAGAAGTACACAACATGTACACGAATGTGAGCATGGAGCAAAACTCCAAAATATAGATAAAAGAGATAAGTTACACAATAAATCCTTAAATAATAGGAGAACCTCCTCCAAGTACCCAAACACATTCATACTTCACAATTCACATGTCCTCAATAATGACTACATGATCTCTATATATGCCTATTCACACATTGCACACATGGCCCCTTTATTATTAGGCTAACCCTATTACATATACATTTACATGTTACATGTACATTTAGCCCCATATATGCCCCCCTTGGGGTCATATCATATAGATTTAACCTCATATATGCTCCCCTTGGGGTCATATCAACCAACGATGTCTTTGCCTCCACTCTAAGATGCAAATAAGTGAAACAATCTTGATTTTCTTTAGAAGAATATAAACAAAATATGGCATAGGTTTAATAGAGAACTTTAAAGGACTATAGCTTTTATTCAAAATATCACATGCTCAAAACTCAACTCAATATTTTTCTCAAGACATAGCCATAAACACTATGTGATACTTAAACTAGTTCTCATTGGATCTTTCAAAATAAATCGCAAATGTAATTTGTTTAAGCATCTGAAACAACATGACTCGTGGCATTTACAAATCTCTATGACATAAATAAACAAGAATGAAGAAAATGCTCTTTCGTGAGTTGGGATGGGTCTCTTGGACTTGAAAATGAGGAGGAGATCCTGGAAGAAGAAAATAAAGAAATAATTAGCCAAGTCCATAGTTCGTTGGTTACAATACCAATTCAAACAACATGACAAATGACTAGTGAATGAAAAGAGTTGAAGGGAAAGTCTCCATAGGATTTACTTACAAACTATCAAAGCAAATATCTCCAATCTGAGTCCTTCATTTGTCTTTATTGTACTTTAAATGCTTCCTCTCCATCCCCCAAACAATTTCTTTAGAAGTTATGGTTTCTTGTGGAGTACGTTGGTGTGAAAACCCATCAGTTCTTTCTTTTTCCAATGTCTCATGGAACTTTGGATTAAATGAAAATGAATAGCTCATTATGATTTTATAAGATGCTCCTTTGTAAATGTGCACCTAAAATTTGCACCCTTTCTTTGGGTCCACTTTATATCTTAGAAACATGTGTGTAATAGACTTTTGCCTAGTTAGTTTGAAGCTATAAGATAGAAAAAAGTTCATAATTGTCATATAATTGTCTATGCATAAAGATGGACCTCTTAGCTCTAAATTTCCAAGGAGCTCTTATTTCTGCAATTTGGATGTTTGTAGCTCAAGCTCCGAGCTTAGGAATTCTAGGTTCTAAATCGACCTTGTTATCCCCCATTCCTAGGGATAACTAAGGAGATGATGTCTCGAGGCCCTCAGATTGTAGACATGGAGTATTGAGAGATGGATTGACCGATAGTGTCCACTTACACATATGGAGTCACGCCTCACCACCATACATATCCATTCGTCATGATGGCATTCACCACACCAACTTGCTTTCAGAGGATAATGGATCTTTCTCCATGAGGTACAAGTCAGGTATTGTGGTAAGTGCCACTTTAATACTTGGGCCATTTGAAATAGTTGCATTAAAACTTCTCTTGATTATGGAACATTTTGCTTGGAAATTATGCTTTTTGCCTTATTTCACCTTGGTGACTGTCATGATATCCTAGTAAGTGGCCACCCTTGGGGAAAGGGTTGTAACCAGGGGCATTCCTTGAAGGGTTGTTGTACCGTCCCCACTCATAATTACCACTTTTCGTTATTTTTTCTCTTTTGTGTCCTCGTATTTTAGGTCATTCAACTTACTGACCCAATAAAGGCATGCACCTCATTTCATGGGAAGAAGGCGTTCAAGGCCCAGAGGCTTGTAGATGGAAAAAGATAAAATCCAATCATAAAACCTTCCAGATACTCACCCAGGGATCATGAGAACAATAAAATATTTCTCAAAAAATTTGAGGGACACATAAAATAAATAACTAACTAGACATGCTAACCAAGGTAGAGTGTCCGTGGGCAATGCTTTTCATGCTTAGGTAGAAGCCCCACATATCATCTTCAATTTGGGGAAACATGGTCAAGTATGACCAAGGTAGAGTTAATGTACAAAATGTTTTTCATGCTTAGGTAGAAGTCCCACCTTTGCTTCAACTTGGAAATACTCTAATAAATTAATGGCAAAGGGGCTTGGAAAAATCATGCATCGTGGACAAAGGGCAACACACCCTCTATAAGGCACCAATAAATGAGACAATACGAGCCCTTGTATGTCATGAAACCCCATACCTAGAAGTCTAACCCCATCCACCTCATACCCACTATATGACTTAGAAAAGTTTGTCCTTGGGAACCTCTGCTACTTGAGGAATTGGTTCACCCAATAGGGCATCACGACACCCCTCCCATATCTAAATTTGGAAAATTGCATAGGGTCTTTGAGCAATGGTTTAATTTGAAAAGGTAAATTTGATGTGCATGTTTAAATGGCTCTTGTATTAAATGTGATTTTACTTGGCATGATACGTTCGACTTGAGACCCTTGGAGGACGCATTTACTTGTCTTTGCAGGACCTTGCTTGGTGGACATTTGTGAAGGAACAAGCCTCGCTTGGGCTTTCTTTGGGGTATGAGGCCCATAGAGTGGATGCCATACCCCATGCCTTAGGGAAATCTAGATGATGAACGTTGCCTTTAGAGGTAGGAGATGACATACTGGAGAAGGAAAGCTAGGCCCCTTTTTCCCAACGTTTGATCTTATAGGCTCAAAATGTCACTTTTAGGGCACGACGTCACACTTGGGGGATAGGTTTAGGTGATGGTTGGATGATTTGATGGTGGCATGGTGTTTCTCTTTGGAGGAAGACACCCAACGCATGAAGACAAGGCCTTGGGAGGCCCRAATGACTTCCTCAACAAGSTCAACTCTTTGCTCATTATGCCAAAATGTCACCCCTAAGAGGGATGACATCATCYTTTAGGGATTATTTACTTTGTAMAATAAAATTATRTTTTGTAAAGAGGAAAATTAGGAGGTCAKCCTCCCAAATTTGTGGTTTACCCTAAAGTATGTGGACAAATTACTTTCTTATACCTTGTATAAATAGAGGTCCTCACATTTCATTTTATCATATCATAACACTTGAGAATTACATATGTTTGGGCTGAACTTTTTGCCCCTCTTGGGCAAATCACATCTCTCTCTCTCTCTCTCTCTCTCTCTCTCTCTCTCTCTATTTGGATGGTAGCACTTGTCTCTTGTGGAAAAAGTGGTGTGCTATCTCTCTTTTATTCTTTTCTTTTCTTTGTGATGGAAGATGCTTAGTAAAAGAGGGTTTCATATTACTATCTAATGGAATTGGTAAGGAATTTTCTGCATATTGCTAGCATTTATTTTTGTTTCATGGTTGTTAATGTTCAAAACCCTTGGAGGAGTATAAAGGCATACACCCTCAAATAAGTTCCATTTATTTGTCTTGGAAAAGCTACTTAACAAGGTTGCTAGGAGGAGTAAAGGGCTTACACCCTCCTAGATTTACCTTGCTAGTTTGTTTACCCTAGGGAGTAAAAAGGATTATATCCCTATGGAGTTTACATAACTAGATATTACAACAAGAGACTCCACAACCCAATTGATAAAGGCACTAGTCTAATTTGGATTGGAGAAATAAAACCATTGCATTGGAATATGTGAATTGTTGAGATATTGCATGTGTTCAAGTTGGACTCAATTTTATATGCTATAAGCTTGCTTGAGCCACTAGGGCGTCTAGCTTAGCCAAGTGATTCTTATTGCTGTTGTAACTTAAATCTACAACTATCAGGGCTGCAACAAATATCTCTTTAATCATCTTTGCCACTTTCTCTACCATTCAAAATTGCAAGCAAATAGTGCTAATTATTCATCTTGTCAAGGGCTTTCATTCAAGTGTTTTTCTTGTGAATTTCAGTGGCTAGAATTTGCTGCTGTAGAAAAAAATTTCTACAGCCACAAGGCTTCCCTAACACATTGTTGATAACATCATTTTACAGCCCACTTTCACCATCCAAACTTGTGTTTAAGTATTGTGATATTACCTACATGTTTAGTACTTGATTACTCAATAATTATTTGATGTTTTGCATGGTTAATTTAGAAACTATTAACATTTTATATTGCTGATATATATATATATATATATATATATATATATATATATATATATATATATATTCTGCTGCAATTTTGTGACAGGAAGGCTTCTTTTTTGTTCCCCTTTGGTTTAAGGCTTGTGCATCTATCTTGTGTCTTGTTCTGGGCAGGTATAACATTGTTTTGCAGGTACACCATACTCTGACAACCATCCTTCATCAACAAGACTCTCTTCCAAGCCTTTTCCTCACCTCCAAACTTGAACTATAGGGGTTTTCACCATCATCATCTCACTTTCCATCTCAATCCCCCTAGGGTCACCGGGATTCCGCCCATGTAATGATTTATCATCACTAAAATGAGGGGAGTGTCTATATAAGGTGACAATGGGTAGGTACTCCAATCAAACTCTTGTGTTTTTGGTCGGGCTTTGCCCAACCTTCAATTTGTGTGATAAAAAGCCTCATTGATTACAACCACAAACACCCCACTATTTTTTGAATTTATGAGAAAACTTATGAAGATACCAATTCATGAATCCACACCCAAGTTATTCTTTGAACCTTTATTTTTCTAACAGCCTCTTAATTTATTAGTTCCGACATCAGGATCCCAAGTTATGGTCTCTTGAAGATGGAGACTTAACCACTGTTGATTTACCTTGACATGAAATCTTACCCCTTGATCAAAATTCCACCCTATTCATCCCACATGCATTATGGGATGACAAATTTAACTATTTACAAGGAAAAAGTATGCCCTCTTATATTGTGATTTGGAATAGAGGTAGCCATGGAGCCCTACATAGAGTGTACCTAGTGTAACTTTTGGTCGCTTAGTCATCATACAATCATTGCATAGTTATCCTACCATGTCACTTGTCTATGATATGTGATCCCATGGGTGGATTGACCTTGCCACATGTCATTTCAAGTGTCTTTCTATGATTGGTAGTCACCACATATCATGCATTGGTTGGTTGGTTTCATGAAACAAAACACTGGATAAGGTCGCATGGATGAAGAGATGGCCAC